>CAJNDT010005865.1:297329-516584 GCA_905221615.1 Symbiodinium sp. CCMP2592
GAGGATCATGGAAACTCGATAAGGGTAGTCCTTGACCTGATAGACAGGTGCAGGAGTACGGAGAGCCTTGGCCCTGTGAGAAACGAGAGCATGCCCGTTCTCATAACGGAACCAACCTCTTTTCTTACAAGCAACACTGCCCAAGAATCCGAGAAGCTTATCATCAGTCACAGGCCTCCAAGCATAGTCAACCATCTTCTTGGTATCGGTGTTAAAGCACTGAGCGATATCGGGACATGAAAGATAGGATCTCTCCTCCGCACGGTCGGAGGAAGAACGGGTTCCTTCATCGTATGCGTAGCATGTCATGGCATGAAGGGCAACCTCCTTGAGGTAGGCAGGTTCCACCTCAAGAGAGGTGCTTCCTGCTTCAGGTTCCTCCTCCTGAGAGGAGCTTCCTGCCGCAAGGTGGCTCTTGCCCTTCTTGCCTTCTATGCCGTCGTATGCGACATAAGTGCATCGGTCAGCTATGGTCGGTTCCATGCCTACAGACCTGAGGAATTTGTCCAAACGATTCCACCATCTTCTCGGTGCATCGTTCAGACCATAGACTGGTCTGAGACAACGGCCAACCATCCAGGTAGGCAAACCGATGTCAGGAGGCAACTGAACCACAACCATGCGAGATGACAGATTGTAGTGTTCCCCCTGAAGGAAAGCGGTCTTAAGATCCAAAAGAAAAAGATCCCAATAGTGATTGGCAGCGCACTGCGCAACCAAACGGAAACCATACCGAGTAGCCGTAGGGCTGTCCGTTTGTTGATCCCAGGCAAACTTGTCCTGAAACCCACGACAACCCCATCGGGCTTTGAACTTGGAAAAGTAACCGTTCTTGTCAACCTTCACAGTAAGGACCCAACGTCCGGTAAGAAAATTGACATCGTTTTTAAGCTTGCGACGGTCCGTCAGCCGAATTGCATCATTGTCCAAGTAACTCTTGAACTCCTCAAGTTTAGCCTTCCGAATTTCGGCGGCGTACTTGCGCTGCATCTCCGGCGTGAGGGTACCTGCCTTGATTTTATCTTGTTTAGTCAACCACGACGCAAAACCATCACCATCCAACGGAACAAAGGACGGAACCTTGAAGTCCGACGGAAGGCGAATCAAAACGTCGTCGTCTACAACAGCCAAAGCAAGCAAGCTTTCATCACGATAGTCAACCGTGGCATCCGAATCAGTATCCTCACCAGCTTCCGGCACCGGCGGTTCCGGGGTGGGTTCCGGGAGTGGGGGTTGCTGGATAGGAAATTCCCCCTCAGTCACCGGCAAACCAGGAACAGGAGCCGGATCAGAAGAAGAGGAAGCAGGCTCGTGAAAACCTGGAAAGTCACCCGACGGATCGGGATCCTGCTTTCCCGCAGACTGCCCAGGCAACAACACAACCGGAGGTCCCACAACAGTACGTGACTTGGCCTTAGACACATCTTCAGGATGTGTGCCTCTGGCACGTGTCTGAGACACATTGCGAGGCGACGGCGGTCGCATACTCTGTGGCACCGGAAAGGGAGGATGCGGCGGAATTGGAACAGGAACAATAGGTGAAGGTGGTGCCGGCCACGGCATCGGTGGACTAAGAACCTGATCCGGGTTCGCAAACTGAGGCGGAGCCCCAGGAGAATCGGGAGGACCTCCAGGAGGAGGCGACTCCTCGTGAAACTCCATCGGAAGAGGAGGCTCTTCCGGGGACGGACCATAACCAGGTCCCGGTCCCTGAGGACCGCCTCCTGGCGGATGTCCATCACCGTCCGGATCGTGATCCAGGTCGGAATCATCATCTCCCCCGGGTACCGGTACATGAGTACCGCCTCCAGGAGGTTGTGAAGGAGGGTCACCACCGACATGCAACTCAACAGGATTATCATCTAAATCTTGCTCTGGATGCTGTAGTGGCATTTCCTCATCGTCCACAGGCATATCACCGTGTGGATCATCATATCCTGGATAGTCCACATCGTCGTCTGTGGCTGGCGGTTGCGGTGCAACCGGGGCCGGCGCTGGATGGTCCGTGAAGTCCAAGCCAACATCAGGCCCGCGTCTGGAATTGTTGTTCTGTGACTCATTCCAGAACACTATCATGGACCAGTGCGTTGATTGCATATCCTTAAGGCAAGGAAGCAACTGTGAAAAAAAAAAAAAAAACACATGGTTCATATCACCCTTCTGCCACAAAATGACAACAGCATCAGGATGACGATGAACCAAAGGGAGTGTTTTCCCTTGAGTCCCCCTGTAGACGTTACAGTACTCAAACTCCAGATACGGCAGAGTTAGCACGCGCACATTCTTAATCATGGGCCGCAAGGCGACCGCGTCAGACGATGTGGTCGTGTGAACTTCCAACTCAGTACCTGGAAGGAGACTGTCAACATATGACAGAGTCTGGACCAAAGACGATGTAACAAACCTCTGCGGCGCAACAAACCTCAGAGGTGTCGGAAGCTTCCCTTTGTCATTGTTTGAGAGTAGTGAGTACTCTGCTTCTGACGGAAGAACCGGTAAAGCCTCTGAATTGCGGTCTGATCGCAAACACAACGCACACAGTGTTCCATCATCAAAATCCTCAAAGATATCTTCGAACAAGTACCATTGTCGGAGATCTGATCGTTCATCACCCACAAGACACTGCGAAAGCAGCACAGCAAACCTTGGATCAAGGGCGTTAGCAGAGTCATAGCCTTCTTCCAACGACTCCAAACGGCCAAATGATCCATCAGGCAGATTAGTGAGAAAAGAAAGCTCACCATGCTGACGCTTACCGTGGTCATCTCCCCCTGAAGGAAGTACACCACGGTTCTTGAAGGTGTGGAATGAAAGTCCTCTCCTCCACTTCAGCGAGCGACTACTCTGCGAAAGCCAAAACCCACAATGAGACGGATACATGATGGTCACGAAGTATCCATCACCCTTGTCATCTTGCCAACGGCAGACTTCGGCACAAAAGTGCCAGAAGGCATTGGTGGCCTTCCTGGTCCAACCATCAGGCATGACAGGATGAATAAAAATGTGATTAGGCTCTGCCTTCAAGATCACTCGCCAAGCGGCCTCAATCGAAGATTGGATAGACTTGGCGCTCCATTCACCAAACAACACAGGTTCACTCGCATCAAGTCCAGAATGGACTGTGCACGCAGTAAGCACGGTGAGGCGAGGTGTGATCTCAACGAAATCGCTCTTGCCTGAAGTGAGAGTGTGGTAACAGATCTCATGCTCATAGCAGAACCCAGAACCGGCACGATCAAGAATATCGTCGCCGATGCGGTCGAGTGCCTCTTCCTGAGAAGAGCGTCTCGGGACCTCATCTTTCTTCAGAGGATTGGCCACATCATGCCACGGATCTCCATCACGCCTGACCTTCGACTGATTAACCCGAAGAACGGCACGATGAACTTCAACCAACACCATGGCACCTTCCTGTGACACAACTATGCCTCTGACCCAGGTTCCTTCAGACTTCTTCTTCGACTCATCCTTATGCCAAACAAACACGCGGTCACCCTTCGAGTAGGGACCATCAGACGGCATGACTCTCCGTGCAAGGTCTTTCCGAAGGTCAAGTGATTGTCTAGCCTCTTGATGAGCCCGCATGGCAATCCTCTGGAGTTCCAGAGTGGTTCGATCCTCCTCGGCAGGTTCAGCAGAGAGCTGTTCAGGAGAACTGTTCTCGAAATCAAACAAGTCTGGTGGCCGTCTTCCTGTAGCTATCTCCAAAGGAGAATAGCCTGAGACGGTAAGCTGGCAATTTCTTGCCCAGGCCACCTTCTTGACTGCTTGACGAACAGTCACCTTCTCTGCATAACCCTCATCAGCTAAGGCCTTGGCCATGATTGCCCAGGTGCGCTTGAAAAGACACACTGCGGTCTCAGCTCGATTAGGCCAAGGAGTCCGTGAATCTCTCTCTTTTCTCCCAAGATGTATAAGACAGCCCATCACATCGACGACGGAAGTCATTTTGTTGTTGTTGAGCGATTACGGCCCAGCCATATCCGCATCTCTGGGCGCGACCTCATAATCGAGCTTGAGACCGCAGTGCGTCTTTCAAGCGCACTCGGGCAAATCAGGCCCACGGCCTTTAGCTGAATGGGGGGTGATGCCAACTGCGTTGCGAGAAGGTGACTTGGTTTCGTCAAGAAGAATGCCGCCGACATAAACCGTGAAGGTGGCGACCGGCATTCCGCGTGAATGGCAAAGGGAAATGTGCCAGGCGCTTACCGTCTAAGGCTATTCTCCTTTGGAGATAGCTACAGGAAGACGGCCACCAGACTTGTTTGATGTCGAGAACAGTTCTCCTGAACAGCTCTCTGCTGAACCTGCCGAGGAGGATCGAACCACTCTGGAACTCCAGAGGATTGCCATGCGGGCTCATCAAGAGGCTAGACAATCACTTGACCTTCGGAAGGACCTTGCACGGAGAGTTAGACCGTCTGATGGTCCTTACTCGAAGGGTGACCGCGTGTTTGTTTGGCATAAGGATGAGTCGAAGAAGAAGTCTGAAGGAACCTGGGTCAGAGGCATAGTTGTGTCACAGGAAGGTGCCAGGGTGTTGGTTGAAGTTCATCGTGCCGTTCTTCGGGTTAATCAGTCGAAGGTCAGGCGTGATGGAGATCCGTGGCATGCTGTGGCCATTCCTCTGAAGAAAGATGAGGTCCCGAGACGCTCTTCTCAGGAAGAGGCACTCGACCGCATCGGCGACGATATTCTTGATCGTGCCGGTTCTGGGTTCTGCTACGAGCATGAGATCTGTTACCACACTCTCACTTCAGGCAAGAGCGATTTCGTTGAGATCACACCTCGCCTCACCGGGCTTACTGCGTGCACAGTCCATTCTGGACTTGATGCGAGTGAACCTGTGTTGTTTGGTGAATGGAACGCCAAGTCTATTCAATCTTCGATTGAGGCTGCTTGGCAAGTGATCTTGAAGGCTGAGCCTAATCACATTTTTATTCATCCTGTCATTCCTGATGGTTGGCCCAGGAAGGCCGCCAATGCTTTCTGGCATTTTTGTGCCGAAGTCTGCCGTTGGCAAGATGACAAGGGTGATGGATACTTCGTGACCATCATGTATCCTTCTCATTGTGGGTTCTGGCTTTCGCAGAGTAGTCGCTCGCTGAAGTGGAGAAGAGGACTTTCATTCCACACCTTCAAGAACCGTGGTGTACTTCCTTCAGGGGGAGATGACCACGGTCAGCATCAACATGGTGAGCTTTCCTTTCTCACCAATTTGCCTGATGGATCATTTGGCCGTTTGGAGTCGTTGGAAGGAGGTTATGACTCGGCTAACGCACTTGATCCAAGGTTTGCTGTGCTGCTTTCGCAGTGTCTTGTGGGTGATGAACGATCAGATCTCCGACAATCTTACTTGTTCGAAGATATCTTTGAGGATTTTGATGATGGAACACTGTGCGCGCTGTGTTTGCGATCAGACCGCAATTCAGAGGCTTTACCGGTTCTTCCTTCAGAAGAGGAGTACTCGTTACTCTCAAACAATGATCAAGGGAAGCTTCCGACACCTCTGAGGTTTGTGGCGCCGCAGCGTTTCGTTACGTCGTCTTTGGTCCAGACTCTGTCTTATGTTGACAGTCTCCTTGACAGTCTCCTTCCCGGTACTGAGTTGGAAGTTCACACGACCACATCGTCTGACGCGGTCGCCTTGCGGCCGATGATTAAGAATGTGCGCGTGTTGACTCTGCCGTATCTGGAGTTTGAGTACTGTAACGTCTACAGGGGGACTCAAGGGAAAACACTCCCTTTGGTTCATCGTCATCCTGATGCTGTTGTCATTTTGTGGCAGAAGGGTGATATGAATCATGTGTTTTTCGTGACGATGGCACAGTTGCTTCCTTGCCTTAAGGATATGCAATCAACGCACTGGTCCATGATAGTGTTCTGGAATGAGTCACAGAACAACAATTCCAGACGCGGGCCTGATGTTGGCTTGGACTTCACGGACCAGCCAGCGCCGGCCCCGGTTGCACCGCAACCGCCAGCCACAGACGACGATGTGGACTATCCAGGATATGATGATCCACACGGTGATATGCCTGTGGACGATGAGGAAATGCCACTACAGCATCCAGAGCAGGATTTAGATGATAATCCTGTTGAGTTGCATGTCGGTGGTGACCCTCCGTCACAACCTCCTGGAGGCGGTACTCATGTACCGGTACCAGGGGGAGATGATGATTCCGACCTGGATCACGATCCGGACGGTGATGGACATCCGCCAGGAGGCGGTCCTCAGGGACCGGGACCTGGTTATGGTCCGTCACCGGAAGAGCCTCCTCTTCCGATGGAGTTTCACGAGGAGTCGCCTCCTCCTGGAGGTCCTCCCGATTCTCCTGGGGCTCCGCCTCAGTTTGCGAACCCGGATCAGGTTCTTAGTCCACCGATGCCGTGGCCGGCACCACCTTCACCTATTGTTCCTGTTCCAATTCCGCCGCATCCTCACTTTCCGGTGCCACAGAGTATGCGACCGCCGTCGCCTCGCAATGTGTCTCAGACACGTGCCAGAGGCACACATCCTGAAGATGTGTCTAAGGCCAAGTCACGTACTGTTGTGGGACCTCCGGTTGTGTTGTTGCCTGGGCAGTCTGCGGGAAAGAAGGATCCCGATCCGTCGGGTGACTTTCCAGGTTTTCACGAGCCTGCTTCCTCTTCTTCTGATCCGGCTCCTGTTCCTGGTTTGCCGGTGACTGAGGGGGAATTTCCTATCCAGCAAACCCCACTCCCGGAACCCACCCCGGAACCGCCGGTGCCGGAAGCTGGTGAGGATACTGATTCGGATGCCACGGTTGACTATCGTGATGAAAGCTTGCTTGCTTTGGCTGTTGGAGACGACGACGTTTTGATTCGCCTTCCGTCGGACTTCAAGGTTCCGTCCTTTGTTCCGTTGGATGGTGATGGTTTTGCGTCGTGGTTGACTAAACAAGATAAAATCAAGGCAGGTACCCTCACGCCGGAGATGCAGCGCAAGTATGCCGCCGAAATTCGGAAGGCTAAACTTGAGGAGTTCAAGAGTTACTTGGACAATGATGCAATTCGGCTGACGGACCGTCGCAAGCTTAAAAACGATGTCAATTTTCTTACCGGACGTTGGGTCCTTACTGTGAAGGTTGACAAGAACGGTTACTTTTCCAAGTTCAAAGCCCGATGGGTTTGTCGTGGGTTTCAGGACAAGTTTGCCTGGGATCAACAAACGGACAGCCCTACGGCTACTCGGTATGGTTTCCGTTTGGTTGCGCAGTGCGCTGCCAATCACTATTGGGATCTTTTTCATTTGGATCTTAAGACCGCTTTCCTTCAGGGGGAACACTACAATCTGTCATCTCGCATGGTTGTGGTTCAGTTGCCTCCTGACATCGGTTTGCCTACCTGGATGGTTGGCCTTTGTCTCAGACCAGTCTATGGTCTGAACGATGCACCGAGAAGATGGTGGAATCGTTTGGACAAATTCCTCAGGTCTGTAGGCATGGAACCGACCAGAGCTGACCGATGCACTTATGTCGCATACGACGGCATAGAAGGCAAGAAGGGCAAGAGCCACCTTGCGGCAGGAAGCTCCTCTCAGGAGGAGGAACCTGAAGCAGGAAGCACCTCTCTTGAGGTGGAACCTGCCTACCTCAAGGAGGTTGCCCTTCATGCCATGACATGCTACGCATACGATGAAGGAAACCGTTCTTCCTCCGACCGTGCGGAGGAGAGATCCTATCTTTCATGTCCCGATATCGCTCAGTGTTTTAACACCGATACCAAGAAGATGGTTGACTATGCTTGGAGGCCTGTGACTGATGATAAGCTTCTCGGATTCTTGGGCAGTGTTGCTTGTAAGAAAAGAGGTTGGCTCCCTTATGAGAACGGGCATGCTCTCGTTTCTCACAGGGCCAAGGCTCTCCGTACTCCTGCACCTGTCTATCAGGTCAAGGACTACCCTTATCGAGTTTCCATGATCCTCCGTAAAGGAACATGGTGGATTGTCGAAAGGGCCCATGACCTGAGGTTGGACAAGGGCGATAAGACCTGCTTCCTTGAAGAAGAAGCTGAGGTCCTAGTCTCCTTGTTCCTTCCAGAGAAGGCTTCATACAAGGTCGAGAGCTTATCAGAGCTCTCCCCCGAGTTGGTTGATCAGCTTCTTGAACACTTTGTTGACCCTGTGCATGGAAGTCCCAGCAAAGGTCGCAGGACAGTTGGAGTGATGAGTCTTCATGTTGATGATCTCATCATAAGTGGAACCCCTGAGTTCCTCACTTGGTTCCTTAAGAAGATCAAGGAACACTTCACTGTCGGCCATGAGGACAAGAATGACCTTACGTTCACGGGACAGCGTGTTCGTTGGGTTCTTGATGCACAAGGGAAGAAGAAGTATATCTCGATCGATCAAAAGCTGTGTGTTTCAGAGCTTGAGGAGATTGTCATACCAAAGCATCTTAAGGATGCAGATGCGTGTGATAAATCTCTTCACACTTCCTATCGCTCTTTGCTTGGTAGCATCAACTGGCTTCAGTCGAGGACGCAATTTCAGGCATGTTACCAGTTCTCTCGTCTGGCATCAGCATCCGCTGCTCCGACTATTGGTCACTGCAAGGAGTTGAACAAGTTGTGTCGACAGATACGCAGTGAGGAAGTAGAGTTGCGGGTGTGGCCAGTGAAGGGATCACCGAGGATTCTTGGAATTCCTGACGCAGCTTTCCGTAACAACAGCGACAAGTCCTCACAGAGGGCGATGACTATCTTCATCGCAGATGAAAGGGTCAAGAATCGAAGAGACACCCGAGGCTCATTGGTCTTCTTCGAATCAACCAAGATTAAGAGAACGACCCTCAGTACCACTGTCGCTGAGCTTTACGCCTTGATGAAGTGTTTTGGTACCTGTCAAATGCTTCGTGGTTTGTGGAAGGACATTAGTGGTCTGGATGCCGAGATTCACATTCGCACCGATGCTAACAATCTCGTGTCTACCGCTTCTACTACTCACTCACCCGAACAACAGGAAACCATTCACATGATTCAAATGCTGAGAAAGGAAGCGTGTTCAGGTGCTATTGCTGATCTTTCTCACGTTCGAACCGAACACTGTCTTTCTGACTGTCTCACGAAACGAAGCGCTAATCCTAGAAACCTCCTGAGTTCTGTTCAAACTGGGTGGTTGAAGGAAATTGATTCACATCCTCCTTTTCGTTCCATGATTGAGCACAAGGCCTTCTTGAACGCCTGGCTCCGTAAGGAGTACGCGGTTTTGAGTGCAGTGCAACATGTCATGTTCATGCAGGAGCGTTTGTGAGTCATGTCTGCTTCATGTGTGAGCTGTCGGAGCAATTCAATGCATGTGCTTCATGAAGAGTTGTTGGTCTCTTTTTAAATTTGTGCCTGCATTGCTCAAATCAGCTGGTTCAAAACTCAAGTGAGAAAGTAGCCCACAACTTCCTCTTCTTCTGTTACCAGCATGGCTGCGGCAGGACCCTCGATGGACACTGGACGCTCCTCTCATGAGGAGGCACCATTCCAGGTCTACTGGACACCGACAACGGGATGCAACTTCAAGATTGACGTCCGCACTGGTGTCCCCGACCTGTCCTTGTACCAACAGAGCGCGTCCTGGGCAAACCGTCGTGTACTCCGAACAGTTGGAGATGGCGACGGTAATGCCAGCTATCCTACAAGGGATCGTCGAGCCTATCCTGCGAGTGCTCCGGTGGCCTCCCTCAGGATCATCCCAGAAGGTGTTCCACGGTTTTTCCGTCAGCAGGACACCACGGCGTACTTCCCTCAGGGGGAGATGGCCGCGGTGAACATTCTGGAAGGACAGTTGGCCTTTCTGTCACACGTCCTGCTGTACGAGGAAACTCACCCTGGGACCCATGTGTTGCAGCGGCACCTCACGTGGAAGTTCGACTTCCTCCGGTGCTTTCTTGGATGTCTGACCGGCGACGAGCTCACCGAGCTCGATCGTGAAATCTTCAACATTCACCAGATGCGCCACAATCACGGTGGATGGGCGGTGAAGTCATCCAAACAGCTGTCATCATTGACCAGGCACGACACGAGGGTCACGCCGGGTCGATACATGGAGATCCCGTTGGAGACGATGATGAAGCACCCCATCAGGCCTTTCGAGTGGGAGCCCAAGAAGTTCTTCGCCTTCTTGATGGCGAACTCGAAGGGTCGCTTCAACATCTGGGTGGCCCCGGTGGCTCTGCAGTTCGAGCGGTTCTTTGACTTCGACTTCTATGTCGGGGTCTCCGCCGTCCAGGGTCACTCACGGATGCCCGAGCGGGTCTCTGATGTTGCTCTCGGGGAAAGGCTCACCTTGGAGCGATGCCGCCAGCTTGGAACGATTTTCCACGCCTCGGATAACTCCAACTACGAGAGCATCCGGGAAAACGGCTTAAAGCTGGAGGCGACGAAGGCGGCGTGGCAGCGGCGCAGGAAGGCCATCCACCTCGTTTATGCGGGTGGAGTGGTTTCTCCTGGGGCTGGGACCGTCATTAAGTACGGTACCTACGTCTTCTACGCCAAGCTCGATTACGAGTGCTACCTGAGTCACGGCCACAATCTGTTTCTTACAGACAATGGCGTGGTGCTCTCGTACCAGGACATTCCGGCGATGTATCTCACACATCACTACCGTCCTCCTCACGAGCAAGATCCGGGTGGCATTCGCCACGAGAGGAAGCAGCAAAGCGCAGGGGTAGGCTCTTCTCAGGAAGAGGGAACCTCAGCGTCTGCTTCCGCATCTGCTTCCGGAGGCCCTCCACAGGGAGGGGTACCGGGTAGCAGCTCGGATCCAATGCCTTCGAAGCCAGCTCCCAAGAAGCGGCCAAAGACATCTCAGGATGCAGGCCAAGCGTCACCGGGAAGCTTCTCTCAGGAGAAGGTACCCACATTGGACGCGGCAGCTCTCCAGAAGCTTATTCGTGACAATGAGCTTAAGGCAGAGCGGGAGCGGCAAGCCACAGCCTCCGAAGGAGACACCAAGTATGCGTATCAGTCTGGGGACACCGTCCACGGCAAGATTGATGCGCATAAGTCCCAGCAGCAGGAGGAGCTCAACGAGGTTCTCCGCAAGGCCAGGACGAATCCATGGCATCTCTTCGCGCACGGCAAGTTGCACATGGTGGACTCCTCTGGCCAGCCGATGCTTAGCACCTATGGCGATGCCCTCGTTCAGGTCACCCCCTGGCACACTTTGACTACTTCTATGAGAGAGTCTTTGGGTGGTGAATACGATTGGGCATCGTGGTTGCAGCATCCTCTTTCGGGGTACTCCCTGCACTTCTTCCTCAAGGCCTTCGAGATGGGGAAGTTGCAGGGGAACTACCTCGTGGAGCTGGACAAGAAACCGAAGGTTTACTCCAACGGTTACACGTCACCTTGGATGAACTTTAAGCGTCATCCTGGCGGTCTTGCCCAGATGCTGGACGATGTCTCCGTTGCCGCGTCGAACGAATTCAGGCCCAACTTGGGTAACATTGGATTCGATCGCCCTCGGGACAATGACTCTCGTGCAAAGATGCCAAGGACAGAGGATCCCGATTACTCTCGCAAGCTCGCCACACACAAGGCTTTCCTCAGGGAAAGGTATGTGTATGAAGAGGTTGGCTATGTGCGAGAGGATTTCCAGATGCTCGTCCGCGTCATCAATGAGGCTTATGGAGTGGACTTCTTCTCCTACATCCAGCGCCACGCCGGTGATCTGGAGGTTCGCCGTAAATACACGGTGCGAACCCCTGAGGGCTATTGTCTCTATGACAGTACCCTGAAGCAGCCGTTCAACGGCAGCTACCTCCTGGCGGTTCTGGAGAAAGTCTTCGCTGAGTCTGACCAGCGCGATTTCAAGTCGGCTTTCGCCCGCAAGGCAAAAGCTGATTTAGTGGCGTACGAAGACTTGAAGGCGAAGAAGGAGTCTGAGCTGAATGAGCTCCTCACCCGACCATATGACGACATTATGATTGAGGAGTTCATCGAGCGACTCCCATGTCCACAGATCGAGGAGATCGAAGAGCCTCCCGCGGCTACTCAGATGGATACCTCCGAACCGTCGTCTGGATCCACGGACTTGCCACAGGGCAAGAAGGTTGATCCGGTTAAGACCGAGCCGACCGATGTGCCAATGGAGACTGATGCTCCAGGAAGCTCTCCACAGGGAGAGGTACCTGGGGCTACTGTCGAGTCAATGGAGACCGAAGCCACGGAAAGCTCTCCACAGGGAGAGGCATCCGAGGTGAAGGTCGAACCTGATGTGCACATGGGTCAGGAAGGAGGTAAGTCCGAGAACATTGAAATGGCTGAGGAAGGCTCACCACAGGGTGAGGAATCCATGCCAGACATTTCTCCCGAGAAGGATGATGAAAGTGAACTTCACGATCAAGGCATCTGGGGGAAATGCAAGACTGTTCCGGATCCTGAGTACTACCAGGCCGCGAAGGATGCAGAGGACCAGAATGAGAACGCGTTCGACAAAATGGGCAAGGCAAAGGAAAAGATCGAGCTCGTTGATCTCGAAGAGTTCAAACATTTCCTTAATCAGCTCACCGAAATCGAACGACAAAGCCCTATGCGGATGCTCTGCAAGCAGCTGCATGGATATGGCTATTCAGGCTTGTATCATACAGGACTTCGTGATCCTGATTACGAGCCCGTTCTCGCCTACAAGGTGCAGCATATGAGTTGGAGGGTAAATGTTCCGAACCACAAGGGACAGAAATACTCTCTCTCTATGGTGGATCTATTCGACCAACTCAACAAGATGGATCCCATCTATGAGCGTCGTCCCGACAAAAAGGACGTTGTTTTTCGTTCTGGGGACGTTCGTAGCACCTTGGACGACAAGCTCATGGGCAAGGCCTCTGACATCCGAGAATCAGCACTGGATGTTATGGAAGCACTTCTTGATAAGCTGAAGTCCCTGGATGCAAGCGGCAATCCGGCAACTCGAGAAGAACTTTTGAATGCTATGCTTCACTACTTCTTGAGCACCGGAGTCGATGAAGAGGAGATCGGGGACCTCTCTCTTGAGAAGACGCCGAATCCTTATATTCATCGTTTTGGTCTGGCAGAGGACTCCAATGTCCCTATCTTCACCAGCAAGACCAAGTATGCCGCGCTCATCCTCAATCTCGGCAACATGAGCAGGGGAAGAAAGCGTACCGCTCCTAGCTCCGTTGCTAATCACATTGACTGGGACGATGCTACACCATCTAAAGGAGCCTTGATAAAATCGATTGCACAGTCGAAGACGCATTTGTTCATGCTCTGCGAAGCGGCTAAGATCGATGACTCCGAAGAGGCCTTCCTCAAGTCACGCGGTTGGCAATTCCTTCGTAACGAGTCCAAGGACCTGATGGTGGGAAGTCGTACAAATGGTGTCGGATCTTCGATCACCCGTCTTGCCGGCTCCACTCTCAGTGGATATGCCCACGAGTCCCTTCCAATAACCTATATGGTCGCGGAAATCGTGTATGGCATGACGTTACCGACCGGTCTCCAGGGCAGTCGTGGTGATGTTCCAGATGAGTCACTGACCAAGGTCTTGGAGCGAGCTGGATCCGACCGGCTAAGAGTTTGTGTCTTCCACCTCCACAACGACGCGGCGGCAGACAAGGTGGCGTTGGCTCATGAAGTGTTGGGCAACATGTTCATCGACTGCTTGCACTACCAAGTCGACCTCATCGGTGGCGACGCCAACATGGCCCTCTACCGGGCCACCGGCAGAAAGCAGGAGTCGATGGATATTCGTGGCGGGATGTACCAAAGCCTTCTCGACTACTTCTTGGAGGCATGGTCAGAAAGCCCAAAGTGCCCACACTTCTGTTCGCCTCGTGCGAGACATGTGTCAGCAAACGCCATGTGGCTTCTGAAACAGTATGAGGACACGCTGGGAATGCCATACAAGGAAGCTAAGCAACCAGACTGGAATACTTTTCCTGGTTTGGATCCTGTTATGGCTACAGTCATGGAATGGGGACACAGCATGTCGGACGATCAATGGGCGGAGTTTCCGTCTTCAAAGACTGAGTTCGACATCCATGTCTCTGAGTGGCTGTTAAACTCCACCAGCGCCGCGTACCTTCTCAACGATCGGGACTATGACGCTCACACTCCGCTCCTCATCGAGGTTCACGCGAACCAGTACTCTGGAGGCAGGATGAGAGCGCTCAACCGCAATCCCGACACCGTGAAGGAAGCCGCGGACAGAAGAAAAGAGAGACAGAAGCTGAACAAGGCGCATGGTTCTGGTTCTACTGGTCCTGCAGCCGCGCCACAGGGAGCAAGCTCTTCTCAGGGAGAGGCAGCTTCTGGTGCTAAAGCTTCTGGTTCTCAACGTCCTCCAGAACCCGCACAACCTCCTGGTGGCAAAGAAGACGGCAAAGGAGGCAAGTCCTCCAAAGGAAAAGGCAAGGACGCTGACAAGGGCAAGTCCAAGGGCAAGTCCAAGGACAAGTCCAAAGGCAAAGCCAAGGGCAAAAACTGACTAGGTTCGGACCTGGGCGAGGATGAAGACGTTGACGTTCCTGACGAAGACGTTGGTCCTGGCCCAGCATCCTGGAGTCGTACTGGCAGTGGTGAGTTATTTCCATTTCGTTTCCAACTCCATTACTGGCGCTTGGAGAGATGGTACTACCCTCACCTCCGCATTCCTCATCCTGACGACAGTCCTTTTGTTGGTCGTCAATTGAGGCAGTACAACCAAAGGATCAATCAACAAGGTCCGTTGGAAGAAGTTGAGTGAGTGTTTCACGGAATGCTGCTTTCAGAAGAAGGTATCCATTTTGAGCATTCGCCGCTTCTAAGGAAGATGCTTTTCTCAGGAAAAGGGACTTCCTAAAGACCTTGTCAGGAAAGAAGATACTTATCTCAGGATAAGATACTTCCAATGCCCTTATACCATTTGCCTTGCCGCAAGATGTCATGCTGGCATCAAGTAGAGCCAAGCTTTACACCTTTATGTTACAGTATGCTTTCCGCCTGGAGAGGGAACTGAAACACAAGTGGGCAACTTTCAAGCAAAAGTTTTCAGTTGAAGATCCGTTTGCGTTTCGTGCGTGTTCTGCTCTTTTCATTGAAGCTGTCTTCAGGCTAGAGATGTATAGATTCTCTTCAAGTCGCAGATGTAGCTCAATACTCCGCTAATTCGACCAAGAGCAATAACAGGCTTGTAGATTGCCGACTCCACGGCCATGCAGCTCTACGTGTTTTAAATTTGTGCCTGGTTGAAACACTGAATGTTACACATCCAGGTGCCTGTCTGTTTCACGTATCACTTGCATGTATCCATGCCTGTTGCTCAAGGTTCTAGTGCAGTGGACTACAGCTGTGCGCCTGTAGCAAAAGAGACACCTGAGTGCCTGTGTTCCTGTACGCCTAGCGAGGGGATACACGTCCAGGTTACATCTCAGGGGGAGGGGGGGAGGGGGGGGGGAGGGGGGCCGACAAATCAGGTAAAATGAGGCGGGGGAGGGGTGGGAGGGGGGGGGGGAGGCCGACAAATCAGGAAATGAAGGGAAGCCGGGCAAGGGGGGTGGCAAACGAACACAAAAAACGGGTGTCCCCAAACATTTGGATCGCAGGGAGGAGGATTAGGTGGAGGGTACCTGAGCTAACCCCCAAGACGCCTGGGCCTGTGGCCTCGGCGGACTATACTCGAAGCTTGTTGATTTTTCTAGGCGCTGTCTGCACCGTAAGCAATGTGAGTCTTGCAAAGGACGTGTGTCGACAAGCCTGCAGTACGAGGGCTCAACGCCTGCTCGGTACATCGTGCATGCGTGCGAGCGCGCTCACGGGTGTGTGTGTGTGTGTGTGTGTCTGTGTACAGCCCTGATAGCAAAGGGACCAAATCCGCAGGGGGCCTGAGGCTCACAGACAGGACTCAGGCCAACGAAGACGCCTGTCTGATGACTGTGATATGATCCTCGGACGCTGGGATCACGTACCTGCAAGTGATTATGGCAAGGGGCTAAGCCAAGAACCCCGATAGGATCCTTGCGGTACATTGATTGTGCAGTGCACCACTGAGATGAAGCTGTAAAGATAAGTAAATCGTTCTAGCTACTCCCACCATGGAGTTTGCAAGTGTGTTCTCGACCGGCATTCTGTCAAAGGGCCGGGCGTAGCAACTTGATTCATTACTTGATTCAATTGATCGAGACCTTGAATGAAGTGTCTTGATTTGACAAATTCCTGCATGCTGTTGTTCATTTGATTGATTCCTTGATTCTTTTCAACTTGATTGATTCCTTGATTCTTTTCAACTTGATTGATTCCTTGATTGATTCCTTGATTGCATGAGGCCAGGACCCACGCCTCAATGGGGCAGGACCCTTACCCCAGACGACGCGTTTTTTCAAGGGCACCATGACGTGGCTGCGGCGTTGACCTGCGAAACGTCATGGTGACCCCAAGACGACGAATTGCATGCTACTTCCCAAAAATTGGGAAGTAGCTGTGTGTGCACAGCCCTGATAGCAAAGGGACCAAATCCGCAGGGGGCCTGAGGCTCACAGACAGGACTCAGGCCAACGAAGACGCCTGTCTGATGACTGTGATATGATCCTGGGACGCTGGGATCACGTACCTGCAAGTGATTATGGCAAGGGGCTAAGCCAAGAACCCCGATAGGATCCTTGCTGTACATTGATTGCGCAGTGCACCACTGAGATGAAGCTGTAAAGATAAGTAAATCGTTCTAGCTACTCCCACCATGGAGTTTGCAAGTGTGTGTGTGTGTGTACAATCCTGAACATGGTGTCAGTCTGAGCCTTTCAATGTGGTAGCTTGCCAGTGGGAAGTTTTCAGGCAGGGGGCACTGGCCCGTCTTGATACCTGGCCAACGAAGCTATTCCAAGATGGGGGAAGGGTAGTCTGATCAACCACCTGTACCGGCAAGTGCGGCCAGCCCAAAATACCCTTAAACGTGAAACTAAGCCTGCACAGTTGTCGCAATCTGTCTTTGTCTCGTCTTGTCCTGTCTGTCTTCCTTCGTATCGGTATGTGCCGAGCCAAAGTGTTGTGTGTGTGTGTGTGTGTGTGTGTCTGGGTGCGTGTGTGTGTGTGTGTGTGTGTGTGCATGTGTTAGCTGTATCGTATGTGCAGTGGGCAATGCGCGATCTACTCAGCTACGCTATGAAGGCTTTGTAAGACAGGTGCTCTATGCGATCTACACTGCGTTCATCATGTGTGATGCGTGAGGTATGATCTGCTTGTACTGGGTTTGAACACCAAAGACGTGTACTTACACGTGTGCGTTTGTGTACATACTGTCTGCTGGGCGTCGATTGGCATGGTGAAGTACTATTAGAGTATATTATACGTAACATGTATGTTTTCTGCTTCTATAACCATGATAACCATGTTTAGACGTTGGATGGAGGCGGCCTTCTAGCGATGCTCAAGATGCTAAAGCTTTAACAAGGTGAACACGCATTCGTAGCGTTTGCAGATCCCCCCATGAGAACGTGGAAAGCCCGAGGCTCGGAACTGGCCAGCCCCTCGCAGCTGAATTCGGCACTGGCAGAGATTCGTCGCAGCGAGGCGCGGTGGCAGACGTACCGTACTGCTTGTGGGGACTGAAAGATCTTGAGGTATAAGACGGAGGCTCTTAAACTCATTAAGGATGGCGTGGACAGGCAGCGTTCCTGTTGAAGTCTTCTTGCTGTGCTCTTCAAACCAAAGGGTCGAGGCAGGTTTTAGGGCCATTTGTTTCGACAGCTGACAGCCAGTAACTGGCTGCGAGGCTTGTCTCGCCGGAAATTTATGCCTGCTGCCTCCTGCTGCTGCTGATTCAGAAATCATCCCGCCCCGAAGTTATTCCAGTCTCATGCAGCGACGGGGTCCACTTTTGAGTTGTTCGGCCAATACCCCCTGTGATGCCGGTTGCCCAAGGGCCTCTTGGACCCCAGTTGTTGCTTGAGTGCCTGTTGTGATTTCATCGAGTTCGGTGTTGGGAGTTGTAGTAGGTTGCTGCTTTAGGCCAAGAGCGACGGTGCGTCTCCGGTACAGGCCTTGTCCTTGTCCACACCGCCGCTCAGCCCTGGGCAAAGCGTGTTGAGGCCGATCGAGTGCATAGCTTCCGAACGGTCCGAACGCCTTTCGCATGATGTACCTGGATTTCGACTGCGTTTTCATAAGCGTTCCAGAGGAAGCAGGAGCAGTTGAACGGCGAGTTGTTGGACAGCCATCAACTATAACGAAACCACCACCCGCTCCCTACCCGTCTTCGGGGGCATCGGGCCTCTGGCTCCCGCGGCCAAGTGCTTTCTGTGGTCCGGGAGGCTTGAGGCAGCTCCCTCCGTGCCGGCGGAGTCACGACTGCCGTCCCAGGTGCGGCTCTGAGGATTTTGGGCAATTCCGTGAGTTGTGCAGCCAGTAACTGGTGTTTCATCTGAATCTGGTCTGGATCCGATGATGCCTACTGCAAACATGACACAATCCTCATCGTTCGTGTGTAATCGTGGTGTTCCTCATGGCGCACGAAATGTCGAATCAGGGGTTTCAGGCCACTGCCTCTCTTCCTCACTTGCAGGTTGAGACGGTTGAGGTCAGCAGTCCGGCAAGCATGGTGCTTACACGGTTGAGCTCGATGCAGAGGGCGAGCGAGGCAGCAGATGCAGCGTGCACCTAAGGGAGCATTCGGCCGGCGCTGGCAATGTCCTGGGCAGATATGGAGGCATCCTAAAGTCCTATACAAGTTTGGGATTCTCTTCAGGTGCTATTCCTCTCTCTTTTCTTTTGCACTGGCTTGCTTCCGAGGTTTTTTGCCGGTCGGCCAGTCATGAGGATGATGTGTGCTTGTACGGCCATGACAATCAATAGAGAGGTCAGCGGCGGTGGCAGTGGTCAAGACGGTGATGATGATGACGATGATAATGATGGGTGATGATGCTGGTCCTGATGCTGCTGATGATGATCCTGCTGATGGTGCCCGTGCTCAGCCGGTCCTGACCAAAAGTGTGCTGGTGCTGCAAGCCAAATGTGTCCGAACATGTGCAACCTACCACATCGGGGGTTTCGAGAGATGATGATCCACGACACAGTGATCCAACACCTAGGAGAGGAAGCGACCAAATGCCGAAGCGAATCATTCCCACACCAGATCGCGCTGATTACGTGTGCCGGTGCATGGCATGGACGGATCAGTCTGGTGGTATCCTGTCATGGTTGGGTCTTGTCACTTGTCGTTGTGCCGGATTCGACTGCTTCGTATCTCAGGCAGCGGCGCTAGAGCCGCTCGAGCCTTCGCCCAACTCCGGCAGCACACCTGGCTTCACGCTGCTTCGGAATGTTTCGTGTGCCCGGCTGGCCTGCTTGCCGAGGTGCCTCGGAGCCTCAGAGCCCCTCGGGGCCATCGCTCTCCTCGCCTGGCCTTCTGCGAGCGAAGGAGGTGCCGCCTTGGCTGCGATTGGACTGCAGAAAGAAATCGATTGGCTTCCTTGCCAGGAGGCGGAGCCCGCTGGCAGGACCGCGGATTGTCGTGCAGCTCGCTTGCAAACGCAGAGTCCAGACGGTTGCAGGCCCGAGCCTGCTCTGCAGTGCCAGTGGCAGCCGCAACCGGCACCGGCGCCGCCGGCGCAGCCTGTGCAGCCGACAAGTGCACCTTGTTCAGAAAACAGCAGTCAGCAGGCGGCCAAGCGTCAGATTCTGGGCGGTCCGCGGTCCCAGGCCGAGGCCCAGGCGAGCCCCCTTTGGGAGCCGGTCACAGCCGTGCCCAGGCCACGCGGCCAGCCAGACGACCTGTTGCTCGTGCTGAACCATTTTTTGTGTCGGACCACGCTTCGTTGATACTTTTGCCAGGCAGGCGATGCCGCAGAGCAATGGATGTTGCTCGTGGCCTAGCATGGCTGCCGAGCTGTTCCGCTCAGCTTGTAAATCTTGCCCTTGCAACTTGTGGCTCGTGCACACATCCGACATGGAAGCAGCAGATTCCCAAATAAGCAACGGTCTGGGTTCATCCAGCTTGCAACCGAAAATGATGAGGCCTCCAGACCCTTTCGCCGCAGCTGGTGGCTTCCCAACCGGTGCGTGCCTCACCGACTCGGATCTGACACTGCCTAGCATCTCAGTCCTTTCGCGATCTTTCGCGGACTTGCACAGCTTCGCGGGTCCCAGTGCCTTGGAATGGCAGTTCCAGCTCCAAGATGAGGACAGGCTGCAGACTTTTGCAGACGTTTGCAGACCGAACCGAAATAAGAGCTCCCCTGCTCCATCCGAAGGTGCAGTCGCTGCAGCCAATGCCGGTCTACCAGGCCCTCCACCCCGGCCGAATTGGCAGCATATCGCCGACCTCACAGGCCGGAGCAGAACTGTACCCTGCCACTGCTACGGTTCTCTGAAAGTGCTTAGTTGCAGCGAGAACAGGTTTTAGAGAAGGTGTGATACAGCAGTTGTTCCAGGTGCCATTTTGGACGAGACACCCTGCGTGCATGGGAGTTTTTCTAGCATGGCATCATCAGCAAACTGAACATCGCAGCAGGCTTGGACACAGCGCGAGGTTCTGCATAGCAACAGTTTTGGGCATAGCAGGCTACGTGTACCCGTGTTGGAAGCTCTTCTGCACGCAACGATGTCTCGTCAAAAATAGCACCTGTTATCTTGCTCGGGTGTGACTGCAGCATGGCCCAGACCTTCCAAACGGACGGCCGAGTTCGCGTGCCATCGCCTCCGTCGACTCCCCGGAACTTTCGGAAATTGGAGCTTGAGACTTCAACTCTTCAGCTTCTCTATGGCTCACGAGCTTGTCCGTAGAACAGAAGCCAAAGTGCTTCCTGGAAGTTCAGCTTCGACCAAGCAGAGCTTGCAAAGCTTTTCAATTTGGAACTGAGCGACGAGCCGTTGTGCATCCTTCGTCTGAGCTTTGCATACCTCACCGAAAATTTGCACATTTTACCGAAACACGCATCGGACGACCTCAAGCAAGCATGGCCTTGGCGTTTGCTGCACCCCAAAGTGCCGCGGCAGTGCTGCCGCGCCGGGTGGCGCTAGGTCCCATTGCAGGCTTGGGCCCTGATGCAAGGGCCCTTGGACCAGAACGGCTCTCTTTTTGAGGCCAGGGCTCCTCGCCTTCCTGCGGATCGACGGCGGCTCGGGCTCGGGCAGCTCGGGCGGCTCTGGCCTTCGCAGCGCTGCCCGCGCTGTTTCCACGAGGACGTGCCCGACGCTGCGCCCCAGAAGGCTGCACAGCCACCGATAAGTCTGCTTCCGGTGCTACATCCCTCTGTCAGAAGTCCATGTGTAACGCGGTAAAATGGGTACAGGAATTGAACTCGCGTTGTGCCAGTGGTTGCACAGAAGCGCGATTTCTCCCTTTGCATCCCGAAAGGACAACTTGGCGTGAAGCGTACACGTAGCACGTGGAAGATCATAAGACGGTCATTTGGTTATTGAAGTCTGTCCGTACCTCCGGCCGGAGAGCCCGAGCCTCACGCAGAAGCCAGTATGAAAGCCTCACGCAGAAGACCAGTATGAAAGTCGTTTGAGTGACCCTGACACCAGCAGCCATCATGTCTCACAGCGCTGCTAGGAATCTTAATTTTTTGAATTGCAACTTCGAACCGATAGCATTCGGGAATCCGGAAGGACGTCTGGCAGAGCGTCATTCTGTGAATCACCGTGTCCAGCATCAGATTGCCGCAGCTGCGCAGGCGTAGGCCTTCCGACTTTGGCTTATTCGGAAGTCCGCACAAAACCCTGGGACTGGTGGGGCAATTGCAGCGCCGAGGACAGCCATCAGTGTGCAGAATGCAAAGTCAAACCCGCAGAGACCTTGAACGACTTGGTCGGAGGAGTGGCCGCAGCTTCTCGAGGAGCTGATGGCGGAAGCCAAGGTCCTGCTGAAGGACCCATGGCCCGTGTTGTTCACAGTATCAGCATATTTGCATTTTGCTTGCGATGTTTTCCATTTCAGATTTCCGTAAGCTGCCAGGACTTCTTCGGGCATGATGCTTTCCGACCAAAGCAGGACAGGCTTGTGCGACACTTTAGTCTTTGCCAGGCTCGTGAGGTGTTCTCTCTCTAACCTGAGATGCTAGCTGCTAGGAGGAAGCGCTGCGAGCCGCCATCAGCCAGAAGGCAAACGTGAAGTGCCAGCGGTGTGCTGCCAGAGTTACCGTTTTTCACCTTCGATTGATTCTAACATCTCTTTCGACAACCTCTTCTGTGCGCACAGGACATTGAGCTGTACTGGCCAACGGCGGCTGGGAAGTCCTTGGTTTTTCAGCTTTTGGCGGTCCTTGCCTGGAGGAGGAGTGCTGGTGTGTTCAATCGGTGGCACGCTGTCTCCAGCCATTTCATGTTGGGGAGTCCTTGCCTGTCCAACTTGGGCCAGAATGGTTTGGACATATGATGGTTGCTCGAAGTGCATCATCCCGTAATTTGGAATGTTGGAAAGTGTGGTGTAGGATTCCTTGCAGAACACCTTACCTTCGCGACACTGTCTTCGGGGTTCGAGCGGGCTCGGGCTCGGGATCGAAAAGCAGTTTATGTAACATGTGCAAGGTCCGTCTGGTGTGTCAGACTTGGCCGGAACCAACATTCTTGACGGCTTGCCAGTGGGCTGGTCATGGACTGCACAACCCCTGCTGATCCAATTTCTGTCGTCCTCTCGGTCCCAATGCCTCGAATTTCACAGTCGAGCTTAGCGCGTATGAGCAGACTTCAAGACATCATGTGGGCCTCGTACTCGTCATGCCCGAACCTTTGTTCTTTAAACACATCTTCGACTCTTTGTCCATGCTCTTCTCGAGCACGTGGCTGACATGCCTAGAAAGAAGCTGTGTGAAGATAGCGGAGACAGGGAGATGTTGATCTCGCCAGAGTTGCTATTCCCACGAAAGCAATACCGAACAAGCACTTCAATGTCTCCCTCTCGTACGATCGGTTCCGTGCTTAAGCTGCCAGGCTCAGCAGGTTCGCCGTTATGGCAGCTTCAGTTCGTCCAGTGCAATGCGCGCCGATCGTTTTGCAGGAAGCGAGGCGTAGTCATTGTGGTCGAGCCGACGATCCCAGTGATGCAGGCCACTCACAGACTTAGTGTGGCATTTCCTCCTCCGGCGATCTGGCATTGCAGGATCAAGTGCAGCAATTCAACACGAAGGACACCACACAGGAGGCGGCCAAGGCACGACAAATGTCGGGAAGTGTTGGTGCTGGGCTTGCTTTGGGCCGGCAGTAACCAGACATCCTTGGGCCAGGCATGCCTTCTGGGATCTGCGCAGACGGACGAGACCGTCATTGAGGCAGCCGTAGCTGGCGACTACTGCCGCCGGGCGGCAATGGACCCTGACTTTAGCGCTGTCTCAGCGATGCACGGGAAATGGCTGGAGCTCTGAAAAATGAGCTTGCTGTGAAGTAAGTTACTCATATTTGCCTATCTCATGGGATGACCTGCACAGGCCTGGTCTATCTGTGCCCAGAGTCGATCACACAGAAGTACCTGGAAGCTTTCGTCCCTTTGTACCAGAGTGGCCGGGTCCGCAAGCATCCTCTTTTTGGCATATCTTGATACATGTTCGTTCAAAGAAAACTTAAGCGTGCAGCTCCTGCTTGAGGTTCACGGATCTGTGCTGTGGTGGTAGATGAGGCATGCTACATGCCACTTTGGGGTCATGCACCTTGGCAATCGTTGAAGGCCGTCTCATCTGTTCGATGGCTCCATACACTGGGTATAGATGTATCGGAGCTTCGCAGTTTTGCCTTCTCACCAGAGTGGCTTGTGCTGAGCGTCGAGTTCAGCTGTCGAGTTCCAGTCATGTCCAGCGACGCCCTAGCCGGTCAAGGAATTTCGGCCGGCATTTCTCGATCTCGATTGGCTTCGTGAATCGCCCCTCGGCTTGAACCTCGGACCTCCAGGCTTGCACTCCAGGTAGCTCGGGCTCCGGCGTTGATTGGGGGCAAGTCCTCGAAGCCAGATCTGAGCGATTCAAGCCCAGATACCGTGGAGTTCCCTTCATGGCTCTGTCTGGTGCTGCGCCGCCAAGACGTCGGCAACTTGTCTCCCGTATGGACAGTCTTCCAACTTTGAGATTTTGGGCGACACTTTGACCCTGGAAGAGGGCAGTGGCCATTTTTCGGCAGCTGGAAGCATCCTGCAATGCTCTGGTCTGCCAGGGGTTTTACACGAATCACTGTCGGCCTTGGACTCTGTCGCAATTTGTAAGGGACTTCATCCGAGAGCATCTGCGTCTGCAAGAACCCTACGGCAGCTTGTCCGAAAAAGTGTACGATATTGCATTTGACATCTCCGCGGGTCGTCGCAAGGCCTCTACACTAAATGCTGCAGGCTCCAACTACGACCACTTCTGTCTTGAGTGGAATTTTAGTGCTTAGTGGCTTAGTGTGCTCCGACTAGGAAGTGCAATGTGGCTCGGAATGCATATGGGACCTTCTGATTGCAATGCCATCTGCCGAGTTTTTTTTTCGTGACTTCGCCGGTGGCGCGCAAAGCAGGCAACTGTGAAGGTAGAGTTGGAGTTGGAGCGTCTAATCTGTTCCGCAGATGTGGGAAGGCCCATGTTCCGGAAGAACCTTCAACTCGAGAGCTGCCAGGGTCTTCAGGAGACCGGCCTGCAAAGAGCCTCCCATGAGCTGGGTAAGCTGAGGGCTCTTGTCGGATCGGGCATCAACATGTCGTTGTGGTCAAAACTATACAAGGAGTTGGAGAAATTGAGCATGATCCTGGACTCGCTGGTCGTGGATGGTCGCAACGCAGCTGCTGTGCAGCATCAAGTGTGAACATTTTGCAGTTCCGAGTTGACACTGACATGGCCACAGCAGCTGGAACATATTCGAGGCAGTCGTGTACGTTCAGACGAAGCCAACGGCACGTAGGAGCCTGCATGACTTTCGAATCAGCGTCGTTTTTCGATCTTCCTCCTTCAGTCGCCAGTGTGAGCGAGTTGGCTCCGGTTGTGAGGGTACGACGCCGCCTGGAAGAAGAGCTGGAGCAGCGTCCCGGGTCTCAAAGGGTCCGAAGTCCGAAGCCTCCCCGCCTGGTGGCCCAGCAGCGGAAAGTGAGGTGGCCTTGACCTGGTGGTGGGTCAGATGGATGGCGAGACGCCTCCGGACGAAAGAGCGGAGTTGAATCTTGTGCCACTGGGGGGCAGGGGGTGTGCGGGAATTCGGATGCTTCAGAACAATCACGAGCAGTAGTTAGGAATGGATGCTGCAGCAAGCATTGAGAATCGTTGAGGGAAGTCGACTTAACGTGCTCCGGCAGAAATGAGAAGCAAGGGTCTGATGCCTTGAGAATCTATCATGTCCTAGGCTTTGTGCACGGCGGAACTCAAGAGCCGTGTGCCGATTTGGCAGACTGGGAGGCGTTTCGCCACAATCGCATCAACATCATGGTGGCCACGGACGCCTACGGTCAGGGCATTGACAAGCCTGACATTGACTTCATTCTCCACTGGGAGCCGCCTGTGAACATCGAAACGCAGCTTGTCTCAAGCTCCATTTGGGTGAGCATCTTGCGAGCCTCAGAGCTTGAATCTGAGACTCCCAGAGACTGCGCCTGACAATTCACGAAGGTACGTGAACCAGATTGGACGTGCTGGAAGGGATGGCCGCCAGGCAGTTTGCCGACTTTGTTGGAGCCTGGACCTCGTCAAAAAGTGTAACCAGCAGCCTGCAGCTAAATACAGCAGCCTCTGCGGTCGGTCGGATGCTGTTTTCCACTTTGCTTCCTGCGTTGAGGTGGCTTCAAGAGCTGGCAGTCCATTCTTGGCGACAAGGGCTACTTTGCGCAGGAGCTTCTCGCCTTTTCACCGCTGCAAGGGGCAGTGGGCTTCTTTAACCCGAACATTGCGAGTCCGAGTCCAGCTATGTCCTGCTGGAAGCTGAGGTTGAAAGAGATGGTTGATCAAGACCGCCGTGCCTCTCGGTTTCATCAAGAAGCCCCGCGTGTAGGCGACTGGCGAGTTGGAGAGCACACGGATAGCAGTGCATCTTGCCTGAAAGGTTGAGGTGGATTCGCGGCTCGCGCTGGTTGAAATTGCCAGTGGCCACAGGCTGGGATGGTGCATTACATGGTTGCAGGCAGATAGATTCACAGACAGAGATTGATTGCATTGGCGGAGACGGCCGGATATTAATTAGCTCCGTCAAGGTCTTTTTCAGGAGATATAGACTCCCCGGTGTGCTATGAGGCGGAGTTAAGCATGGATTTTTCAGGACATGTGTGCTTTCTGTGCAGCTCTTCCATCGTCCCGAGATGGGGTAGCGAGTAATTAACCACTGCAATGAATTACTTGGCACTTTGTTACGAAGGGAGGAGTCCAGCAAACCCCGCACCAATGTCGAGTCAAGAACGCGAGGTGAAGATGCATTCCGCCTGACCCTTCTAACTATCAAGTCCTTTCGTGAAAATACTGAATTTACTTGGTTCTTGACCGGAGTCCAGCTGGATCGGCGTAGATACTCCCTGTTAAGATGAACTCGGACTTCGCAGGTGTCGGTGGCATGCTGTTCTCTCGCACTACGCAGCTTGCCTCAAGTACAAACTCCGGCGCGGCGTCATCCCCCGTCAGACTGTGGCAGGTGCATAAGGAGACCCAACCTGCGCAGAGCCTGTCTGAAGCCTTTACTTTGAAATGTCTTGTTCTTGTAGCATCAATCAAGCATCTGACTCAACATCACGCCGGTCAAACAGCATCTTGAGTCTGTGTCTTGTTGACACTGCAGTTTTGCTTGTGGCCATCGTCGCTGTTATTGTCGTCAACATTACCAGTGCTGGAGCTGTTCTTGTTCCATCTTGACAAGTCCCTCACATGACTTTGAGATTTCATTCGGGCAGTACTAGCTTGTAACTAGGCTGGTGACGCATGTTTGTGAGCAGCACAGGCATGTCTAGGTAAGTGCGATTCCCGACACAGACCTCTGTGGCTTTACACAGCTGCAGACGCTTGTCAAGGCCTGTGTTGAGGAGCTGGGCGAGACAGGCTTCGGGTGAAGTCCAAGTCGGTGATGCAATCGAAAGCAAGCGAAAGGAGTTGAGGGGATCGAGAAAAACCTCCTAGATCGTGCTGCTTCAGGCCGCTGCGGTCGCTGCGATGTCTGCACCGGCAAGCTCCAAAATCGGAGGATCCTCGTAGAGGACAGCGACTTGGACAAATGCAGTGACACGCAACTTTGGGCCGTCGTTAAAGCACTTGCTGCTGAATGTGAGTGCAGCTGTTGAGGCGAGGCGAAACTGGCGCTCCTAGTGCTTCATGCAGCAGACTTCGCAAAGCGCCACGGTCACTAGATCGCGTTTGAGCTGCGATTGGCGGTTGCTTCTGTCAGCAAAGCTTGAGCTTCCCTTGAACAGGCCAGGTCTTCAAATCTGCGGCATCTTGGCAAGACTTGGCAAGAGCAGCGCTTGCGGGTCTCATACGGCAGCAGCATGTTCCGAGCATCTCGAGGTGATCGATATAGCTCACAAGGGCAGCGAGAACAAATTCATGCACCCGCGCTCTAAAGTCATGCTGGACAACATGGAAAGTCTGAGGCCGAGCATCGGTCTTGTCAAATGCAGACCACCAAGCTGCTGGAGAACTCGCAAAGACTCGACACGGTTCAGTAGGGTCGGAGTTGTTGACAGTCTCCGTCGTGCAGGCAAGCCCTGCCAGACTTGTCGAAAAGACGCTTGAATGCAGTCAAAGCTCATATACTGTACATGCCATTATTTCGATCCTGTCATTGCTTTAGCAGCACCTGCGATAACGCGAACTTTGTGCTGGCAGGAGCCGTCGCGCAGATGGTTGAGCGCTTGCAAGAAAGCGGCTATTTCCGGCCGTACTACAGGGGCAAGGACCAGAAGAACCAGTTGACCTGGGGCATCGAACTGAGCCGAGCAGGCGCGGAGCTGAGGGACAGCCGGGTGACCTCCCAGTAGGACCGTCTGCTTCAGGCAGTTCAGAGCGCAGTCTCTGCATCGCTGATATCTAAAATGCCGGGCCGGGTTCAGTGTGGAAGCATGACCGATAGCCAACCGCACAGACCGGAAGGCTTGGAAGCAGTACAGCAGCAGCACTACCAGATCCAGCTGTTGCCCGAAAGCGAATGCAGCTTGGAAGGCGCAGCTCTTAGTCACCCGCGGCAATAGCATGGCCCTGCATTCCGGGGTTTGTTGGAAAGGATCATGGTAGGAGAGAGAATGCCAGCTTGCTTTCGCCGGCCGACTGTTCTGGGCGTCGTGTGGCTTTGAAAGTTGAGCGCTGGATTGCTGACAATTGCCGATCGGCTTTTTCTGGTCCGAGGCATGCGAAAGAGAAGAAAGAAAATGTCTGGACATCGAAGCAAAAGCAGAGAAATCATAGCCGCCTTTAAAGAGTATCATGCCGCTGTGAAGGACGACCCGGAGGCCTAGAAAGGTAGAGCTTCAGAGCTTCCGTGCCCAGAGTCCACGCTGTCCCGACTTACAGGCGGCCGATAATGCCCTGCGCCACTTGGTGAAAGTGGTCGAAGCAAAGCCTTCCAGCCCCCCAGCATCGACAAAGCTCGCGGATTCTCCCTGCAAGACTGAGCACCTGGATGCTTCCTGTCTGCGGATCTCTATCTCTTGGGTCATGTGAACGGTTGTGCTTTCGAAGCATGAACGTCAGCATGAGACCTGCTTTGCCTGCGGCTCCCCGAGGCTACTGACAGACTGGAGCAGGAGATGAGGAGGAGCTTCCCCGACTTGCAGATACGCCACGTGATTCTGAGTTCCGACGAGCATCAGTGCATCCTCGACATTCCGTGTGAAAAGCGAAGCTTCTTCGGCAAGCCATCAAAGCTTCTTGTATGCACATCCGTCGGTTTCTGCCAAGACCTGCAACATAGACAGCTTCGGATTGCGAACAAGTCTTTTGTAGTCAAAAGAATACGACCCCAGACCCCGACAGAGGAGTAGCAGAGGCCTTGTAGATAAAGACTTCAGAGGCCCAGGTTTCACATCATAACACAGACTTCGGACGCCATGTTTGGCTCAAGGAAAAAGAGGGCATTGCAGTGTAGATGCCCCGGTTCTGCAGAGGGTTGGCTGGGTTTAAGTACCTTCCTTCCCGCTTGATTGGTTATCAGCCGTAGCTCTTTTGGTCCTTTTGGTTTCCTATTTAAACCCGGCCGCAGGGTTTTAGTGGTTCTCGTCTGCCATAGCGAAGGCGCAGCTTTAGGCGCGCAGGCAGCCAGCTGGTGGGGTGCAGCCTCTGGCGCACCGGCCAGCATATGCCCCCGAAGGCCAAGCAAGGTCCAGAAGGGAAACCTTATCGTGGGGGAAGAGCTGGAGCCAAGCAGAGGAAGAGGCACTTTTACGAAAGCCAGGGTCTCGTCATACAACTGGCAGAGCAGATCTACAGCATGGCGGTTCCACGCCGCTTATGTGTGCTGTTCACGGTATACCTGAGGAAGCTCCCGCAAACGAAGTTTCTGCAATGGTCACAAAGCTTCTATCTGGAGCTGAGATGCTTTCATCGCCAGAGGCTCTTGATGCTGTAAAGCAAGACGCAGATGGTCTGGGTGCTGTTCCTGTTTGGAACGAGACGAACCCGCAAGAGTACGCAAGCGTCCAAGCGCAAGTGTCCAAGCGCAAGCGCGCTGCACAAGTACTAAGGTTCACTTTGGAAAGCTGATGAGCATTGCATCCATCAAGTTTTGGGAGCTTGCCAAGCACCTTCAGAAGATTAAAGGCCGAATAGTTTACCGTGGTGACTGTGCAAAGGACGAGGAAGGCGCCGCAGCGGTCTACAGGTGCTAACCCTACCTCTGTTCAGGGACATTCACGCGACTTAACGTTTATCTAGCTTACGGTCGCTTGCCTGGCCACCAGTCTAGTGCCACAGACGCCGTCAAAGCGTACGTGCAAGCTTTTCTTAAGTCCAAGTACCAAACTTGGATAGAGCTACCGCCTGAGCTCCGCCTTGCTTGGTGGCGAGAGTGCTTCGCACGCCCAGTGGTGCTGCTTTTACGCGCTCTATACGGACACCCAGAAGCAGGCGGACTCTGGGAAAAGCACCTTAAAGGGGTTCTAAGAAACATGGGTGGACAAGAGCTGCCGGAATATCCGGGTAACTTGTGGTTCCCTGAGTTGAAGCTCCTTCTTTCCACTTATGTAGATGATCTTACCCTCTTTGGTCCACAGGAGGAGCATCAGCCCTTTTGGGATGCATTGTGTAAGGTTATTGACGTTGAACCCCCAGAGCCGGTGTGCAGGATTCTAGGCCGAAACCATTGCGCTATCAACGCTGAGCCAGAACGCACCGAGAATGCTGCCCCAGGCGCATTAGAGGGTGCCATGGCGTTTGATATGTATGATTATGCACAGCAAACAGTAGACCTGTATAAGAGCCTCACTGGCTTTACGGCTCTGAAGCATGCTGCGACCCGTTTCGCGCCTGAGAGCTCCCTTCCCCCAATTCAGGAGGAAGTGGCAGCGGAACTCGCACCTTCTGCATGCAAGGTGTTAATGAAGGCCCTTTGGCTAGGCAGACTCGCACGTCCTGAAAAGTGGTCAAGGAACGATGATAAGAAGCTGCTTCGATTGATCGGCTACATCGATTCCACCAAGGCCCACCGCCTTGTGGGCACTGTGTCAGACGGGCCAAGGGAGCTGCATCTTGCGTTCTACGTCGATGCTGACTTTCCAGGGGAGAGGGACGACGCTAAGTCCACTAGTGGAGGTTTCTTAGTCCTAGAGGGTCCTAAGACCTTCTTTCCCCGTGCATGGGTGTCAAAGCGCCAGACATCTGTAAGTCGTAGTACCACAGAGTCCGAGATTGTATCCCTCGCTCATAGCCTCTTCCAAGATGCGCTTCCCCCATTGCAGCTCTGGCAGACGATCCTCGACTTTCCAATCCGGCTAGTTGTTCATAGTCTATAGTTGTTCATGAGGACAACCAGGCTACGATCCAAGTTGCTGATGAGGGCTATTCGCCGAAGCTAAGACGCATTGCGCGCGCCCATAAAGTCAATTTGGGTTCCATTTCCGAGGTAATTGAAGAGGATGATGTAGACATTGCGTATGTCGATACCATCTTGCAAGCTGCCGACATCTTCACAAAAACACTTCCACCACAAGAGTGGGACAACGCGCTGAAGCTTTTAGGCATGCCTTGAGCGCCCCATTGTATAGTTTCAATTAGTCCGCAGTCTTTTCTGTAGCTGACGCTGGCGAGGGGGGAGTCAAAAGAATACGACCCCAGAGGCCCCGACAGAGGAGTAGCAGAGGCCTTGTAGATAAAGACGTCAGAGGCCTGGGTTTTACATCATAACGCAAACTTCGGACGCCATGTTTGGCTCAAGGAAAAAGAGGGCATTGCAGTGTAGATGCCCCGATTCTGCAGAGGATTGGCTGGGTTGAAGTACCTTCCTTCCCTCTTGATTTTTGTTTTGCCGATTTGCACAATTTTGCACAAGGGTCAGCAGGCATGCATTCGGTGGTTGCATGTGTGCTGCGTACGTTGTGCTTTGCAATCACAGCTCTGCACCCCTCGTTCGACTTCTGCCTCTGTCGAATCGCACATGACGAACATGAAGTTCAGTCACGACCACGATTGTAAATTACCTTCGTCTTACCGATGGCAGTTGACATCAACGCGTCTTTGTGATTTGACCTCCGCCTTGGAGTATTATAAGGTTCCAGAAAGACTCTTTGAAGGATGCGCTAGAAAGTGCGCGTAAGGAGATGAACATCCAGGTTGACTTGAGGCCAGCTCACAGAGTGCACGTGTCACGAGGTTCTTGACTTTGGTATCTCTTCGAGTCCGTTGTGCAAGGAAGAAGAAGTGGATCCTGAAATCCATGGGCAATCAGTGGGCTCATGAGCACGTGCGCTGCCAGCTGAAGCTGGGCGAGGAGGCATTGGAGTTAAACGTTTGATTATGAGTAGAGCTGGTCGTCAGTACCGTCTGCAAGCGTTGGCATCGGTTCACTTTCTGCTTGAGCTTTGGCTTTGAAAGGCGAAGTATCAAGCGGAGATTTACGTGGAGCCTCTTCAACAGACCTTCGTCAGCAAAAAGCCATGTCCGACGTGGGCGAATGCTGTTGTGAGCGCGATCTCCGGCGTTCCTGGCAATCACCTGTGGCAGCCCTCCCCCTCCCCCTCCCCCTCCCGCTGCCGTCGCTCGACTACCGTAGCTCGATCAGGCGCTCGTTGAAGCGCTGTTTCATGTCTCGTGCGCGGCGTCATCTACAAGAGTATGTGCAACTACGAGCAGGAAGTAGGCAGTAGTGGTGTTGTTGGATTACGCATGGTACGGCACAGGTAAGAGTTTCTCATGTCATGAACAGAATGCATGTCTGAGACGCCGAGATGTAGCTCTGCCCGTTGCAGACTAGGAAGGAGTGGCCGCCACTGTGTTTGTTTAGGTTCCAGACTTCCTCGCTGTGTTCGGTCAATGTATTGCGCAGTCGACAGTTATTGTCCAAACGCCTATGCGCCACCCGGTGATACAGGGACTTGATGATAAGACTCATGAGACTCATCACTCAGCATAGCAGCGGCCACTCCGAGGATTTCATTGTTTAAAATGTCAATAGCTGCCCGTGCCTCCCAGATTTGTTCTCAAGTCAGGCTTGAAGAATACGGTCCTTCTGCCGTCCTTGCGTATCTGCATACTGTCTGCCCCTGCCTGTGCATTTTTCGATGTTGCAACATGGCCGAAGGCAGCGGGAAGACGCCGCAGGTTTCCTGTGGACAACACTGTGAACCCACTACGGTTGGTACTGGTTGCTGGTCTTTGGGCAATGCGGCAGAAGCTCTCTCACCTCCAAGTAGGCACATTAGGTATGGACGCATGCAGGCTAGTCGCGGCTCGTCCGAGCATTGAGGCAGTAGACGAAGCAAGACTTGAGAAATCTGGGGGCATTTCCAGCCCAGATGCCTGCAGCCCGCTAATGAACGATGCACCGAAGGGATCCGAGAAAGCATGGGCGCCGTGGAGGTGAGACGTTAGGAGGTTGGCTTTGCAGGCACCTCAACTTCATGCTGCGTAACAAGCAAGCTCGTCTGGTGGTAGAGAGCCAGTCCGAAAGCTCAGCTAGATCAGGCCAGTTTATCTGGCACCGGCTGGCGCCCAAGCGCGCAGAGGATGTGAGGGATGGCGAGTTTCACAGTCAGCCCCAATATTTCTCCGTGTCACATTCAAGCTTCTTGTCGAAGGCCCGGGCCCACAGCCCCGTCACCGTGCGCACGAGATCACCCAGTCCGCACGCGACGGAACAGGCAGGGACTCACTTCCCACACACGGACATGCGATTGAGGAAAACTTGCTTAAACTACTTCCGACACACTTAGCTGTGCTCATTGGGGCCTGCTCAGAGAAGCTGGCCTCGGAGAGACCCGAGCAAAAACACAGCTCGACAGTTGCACGAGGAAGTCAAGTCATCCCTTGACCAAAGCGGCGAATGTTGCAGGTATCGATGGCGATGAACTGGACACACATTGGACGCGAGGTGAGTCTTACGTGTTCGCTGTGCTTCTGTGCACTAACCGTTAACTAACCCAGGCAGCAGATTCGTGTTTAGTGCGTGCTTGTGTTTCCACATAGGTGGTTGCCAAAATTAGGGTCCCTTTTTGGGTCCTTAATATAATACGGCACCTAATATTCAGGCTACCCAAAAAGGGCACATGTTTGTCCGTGTGGTGGAGGCATCCCAGTTTGCGACGCTTCCAGAGTTTCCCGCCAGGGTCTGAGGAATCAGCCTCTGGGCCTTGCAGCAACCGACAAATTTCGCTTGCACTGTAGCAGTAGCCTGGAGACTGTGCAACGGCACAAAGGCTCCGGCTCTGCCAACGAGCCCGGCTGTTGCCGTGAAGGCGCAGACCCGTGAAAGCGTGGCGCACTCTTTCCTCAAGGTGCTCTGAATCTGGCAGGCCGGCACCGCACTTCGGAGACCCTCAGACTTTGCTCTGAGCCCCCGCGCCGCAGCCCTGGCACTGCATTGCGAGGTCTTGGGAGCGCTGTGCTTCCGTGCAGGCCTTGTCTCCCAGAGGGCTGGACACGTCACCAGCCCCGGCCCCAGTTTTTAAGCTATTCAGCTGTTCCTTTGATTAGCAGATTAGCACGCGGAGAGCCGAGAGCAGCGACATCGGAGTACGCGGATTGCACTCAGGGCATCAGTAGTCGGCCCTCAGATCTGTCACCGGTGCAGCCCTTGGAGATGCATTTTTTAGACCTACGGCGTCGTAGGTATACTCGTTTCATTGACTGTTTTAGCTTCCCTTTAGTCAGAGTTCCCAGGAATCAAAAACTCCGACCGACTTGAACTTGTTGAGCGGAGGGGCTTTGTCCCGATGGCAGGTGATTGGGATTTCCGGGTGGTATTTACACGTTCGTGTAGGTCGCAGGTGTGCGTGAAGGTTCGGCTGACAGGAAATTTGACGCCCGTTTGGACAGGCCACACTACGAGCATCCTCGAAAAAGGATGGTGATCTCACACAGATATTGGGAGCCTAGCTCGCCTTCTCTTACAGCCCATCCCACGGTATTTGATGATCAGCTGCTCAAGCGCTCAGCTTCCGTTTTGCATCCATCTCGGTGTTTGCTGGCATCGGTCAGACAGGGCGGACGGGTGGTCAGAGTCACACTTGAGCCGAATTGATGAAGAACCACTGGCATTGCAGGGGACGGGGGCTGACTCGGTGTCAGCCTCAGAGGCCGATGTTTGCCGAGAGCTGCGGTGTCCTAGCGCTATACGTGTGTGCAACGGCTTGCCGTGGCCGACATACCACGTGGCACAAGGACATCTGCAGCAGCAGTGATGTCTCGCGGCCCGGAAGCTCAGATGTGTCAGAAGCAGGTGGCATCGGGTGGCCAGAAGGTTCTTTCATGCTGCACGACCGCACTGAGGGATGTACTCGGAAGTCCTGTCTCTGGAGGCTTAGTCGCCAGAGGCCCAAGGCAATTACCACCACCCACCACAGCAGTGCAGCTGCATGTTCAGGTCGGTGACGATTAGCATGGCTTGTGTTGCGATTCTTGTGGTGACTTATTCTCGCTTGTGACAGCCCGAGGACGACCCGTGGCTTGGCCTGGCGGTGCGGTCGCCGCTCAGGTCGCCGGTGATGGTGACTCAATCGTGAGGCAACTCTTCTGGAATGCACTGGTTCTGGAGGAGCCCCGGCAGAGAGTTTCGGGATGTTGCGCGACCGTCTGGGTCTTATGGAAACGACGCACAGCAAGCGCAGAAGGATACCTGCATGCCAAGGGCTCATTCTGGACCACTCCGCAGACCGGCTACGTGGAAGAATTAGCTGCGACAGCGTCTCTTGATGCCATATCAGGTACGACATGGTTCTCTCACACGAGTCCCCGTTATTTGCCCTATCCCGTTTAGAGTCTTGTGGTTCCTTTGCCATCTCCGGGTCCAGTCCTTCCTGGATATCTTTCATTGAGAGCAGCGGATGTGGTCAGGTTCCTACAATCAGCAGCCCCGAGTGGGCGGAGCAGGCACGGTTCAGCTGTCTGCACATGGCCACATAGCTCACGATGCCCAGTTGTCACGAAGGATTGCTTGCCTTTGCCAGTTCTGAGGCTGCGGGAGGCAAGCCTGTCCTGCCAGCTCCGCAGCTGCCAGCTTTGGAGGAGACTCGGAGCTACACAGTTCCACTTCAAGTAACACCTGGAAAGGAAGCTCGGGGGACTCAAACGTCACAGCAAAGTAGTGTATCAGCAAGAACTTGTACCATTTTGCAACTGGAGCATGCATTTGGCCCTGCTCCAGAAGTTCCAATCACAACCTCACCCTTGTGAAAACCCTCAGCCCTCCAGCGGTCCAACAACTGCCTCATTGTTGTATCTTGCCTGGCTTCCGCAAGGCTTGCGTTGTATCCGAAGGATTCAGAGCGCATGTCCTGATTCTAGTCCATGTTGGGCAGAGACAGTCCAGTCGGCAGATCGAGTTTTGAGAGGAGAGGGTACTGTAGCACTCACTCTTCAGCTCGCTCAGCCAGGAGCTTTTTGCCCAGAATATGCGGGAAGCGAGCTGAGCAACTGTCCTCTGTCAATGTGCACAAAGCAACGGCAGAGCTTGGATGGGAATTGCTTCTCCTGCGTCGGTTGAAGTGGCTTATAAGGAGCAGCGAAGGGAGGAGCGCAAGCTCCGCCATCAGCGACGAGAGCCGCGGCAGCAGATGCAGAGGCCAGGTAGCTCCCTTATTGTGAGTGTAGATGTCTCTACTGGGCACTGCGGGAGCTCGAGAACAGGACAGTCCATCCATCCTTCGAGGAGGTCCCCAACGGACTCTGTGGAGTCTTGGTGCAGATTTGGTGCGTAGCCAGCAGCCTTGCGCCTTGAAGTTTGCTACAAGTAACACGAGTTTGCAGCAAGGCTTCGGTCCGAATCCTGATGATGACGACTACTTCTATGGCAAGCACGTGAGTCTGTGAGTCGTGGAGCTGTCGATGAAGCATGCCTGCTTCCTGAACTTGTAGCTGCTGCCTCGGACGAGCTGTCGGTCGTTCTGAACTCCGAAAGTGTTAATGCCTGGAGCAGCTCTTCGGACATGAAAGCTCATAGGAGCACCAAAGAACTGCCATCGTTCATGAGAAGCTCTACCCGAAGATCTGAGCACTTTCCGGTTGTGGTGAAGTGTTGAAAGAGTACGGCTCCATTCAAGCAAGGTTGCAGTCGAAGCTCAAGAGGAGACTTGCTTGGGATGTGGAGGAAGAGCTGTTTGCAGATCCAAGAGTGGCCTGTGCAACATGCGGCCGAGCTGGAACGTCTCGTGGGCCCTTCGTGCTGATTCCATGCACTCAGTCTCTCAGGGATCATCAAGCAGCTATCGTTGAGTCGTTAAAGCTTCTCACGCTTCCTCAGAAGGGCTTGGCTGACGAAGGCACAGCAGATATTAGATTACCATGATGTTTCGTAGGACTGCCACGGCGGGAGGGATTCTACGTTCCATCGGTTGAGCACGCTGGCTCCTAGGCGGCCGCACAGTCAATGACTCCCCAAAGATAGCTGAGCGGGAAAACCACGGACCAAACAACAAGCTTGCCCGTTCTCTCCATGACATGACATGAGGGGGCCAGTAGCTCTGGGTGTCTCCCCACCTCACGATGCCCGTTTGCCGTTGGCTCTGAACGCAGCTTGCGCCCACTTGCCGTGGAGACGCCTCTACCATGAGTGCCTTGTCGGAAAGTGGCATCCGATTCGCCCAGCCGGCAGACAAACAATAGTAGGAGGAGCAGCTTGAGAGCCACGCGACAGTTAGATATTGAAGTCTGAAGTCCTTTCAACGTAGGTTGTGCCGGTTCTCACAATGTGATCTAAATGCTCAGTTGCCTATCTGCCTGAGTTGCGCAAGCCCCGCTCCCCACCTCGTTGATGCCGTAAGCGCAGTGAGGTTCCACCGTTATGGCCGCCCACTCAGTAGGGAATACTCAGATCGCTTGACTGCCCTCCATGGCTCAGATCCCATGCGTTTGCAGGATGGCCCGGAGTGGCCCTTAGATCACTTCCGACAGGCTGGGAGTGCTGCGGACTGTCGCAGAAGCACACCGCGGTGCAACATTCCTTGCTGTCTTGCAGGCATATGAGAAAGCGCTCAGCGAACGAAGTGGCCGAAACATGGCTGTGGCCTCTCCGGCATGATTGCTCGGCAAAGTACAAGCCCACCTGTCGTCTACACCGCAAGTCGCAGACGAGACTGCAGTTGCTTCTCAACACGAACCTGGCTGGAAGCTGCAGCCTTTTCTGGCCAGCTCGTCTTCCCTGGCGACTTCAGCCCGGTGCACGTGGGACATCTCTTGATGGTGCAGCAGGCCTTGCCAGCGCATGTCGGCGTATTCTGCTGTTGCTTCAGGATGTGTCTATCAGCCTTAGCCGCTTAGCCCATGCAATGCCTTGCATGATGCAGGGAGACAGTCCACTGTTTAGTGGACCGGCCTCAAGTGTATGTCCTTAGACAAGTTTTTGGATGACCCTTGTAACACTGTATGGATGGGTCGAGTCGACTGGCTGATGCACCAAGTAAAGCCCCAACACCTGCCATGATCCTGCGTCCTAGATAACCCCTGTTGGTTCACAGGTGAACATTTTCCTGACAGCTAACCAATTGTTCAGGATAGTGGAAAGTCGGTGCCTCCAGCTCCGTTCCTCTCTCTTTGTCTCTCTCTCTCTCTCTCTACCTCCCTCTCTCTCCAACTTTATGCCCCGGTGTTCTCAAGTAAGGCCCGGACTGTCCCTGTTCGTTCTGTGCATCTGTGATGACATCGCTTCCGTGACTCCGTGACCTGAGCTGCTGGCATCTGGCTACCTTTGGCTCAAAGGAAGGACACCCTCTGCTTTGGAGTAAAGTTGTTGCCTGGTGGAAGCATATGCTGTGTGAGCTCACGTGTATTGTTGCAGATGCACATTGAAGGTTGCACGTTCCAAGGTTGTTTGGTGCGGCGCCTTTTGGCCACCGAGCAACCTCGCCGGCGGTGCACAGGCACACAGCCTGTTTGAGATCGCTCTATCGCTAAGCACTGCTCTATCGTGAATTGCTTGAGCCTCGACATTCTCTTCCCAGAGAGCTATAAATGATTTTCCTCTCCAGGACATCGAGGCGGGAGACAAAAGATGATCCGAACGGGGTGGTCACGGCTTACAACCGGATGGGGTACAACCACTTCTGCAGCGTCTTGGCAAGCCAAGACTGGGCAGAAAAGTGGGGTCAGATAGAAGGTTCAGAAAGACCAGTGGCAAACTGCTCCTAGTGGGCAGACTGTCTGAGAGAGCCGTGACAAAACCCGAGGAGAGCGCAGCCATAGAACAGCTCATCAGTACCCATCGGGCGCTTCTCCTAGACGGAGGCGACGGCGCCACGGTGGCTTTTGCTTGCAATCTGCAGCGCCAAGTCATTAGGCAGACTCAAGTGTTGCACAGAATCGTCCAGCATCGGTTTTGTGCATATCCCCTTACGGGCGTGCCCTTTGCAGGACGTGCCGAGGTGGGTAGCGAAGCTGGCTACAGCACCTTTCCCGCAACTAGTAAATTCTGTGCGCTCCGAGTGCCTAGAACCGGAGATCTCTCGCAGAGCAGCTTGAGTGCGAAACGTGGAGAAAATAGGGCGGGAGTGATGAGACGATATGGGACGTAGAGTGGAAGCCTGGCCTTGTGAGCTAAGGTGCCTGCGCCATCTTTCTAAGTGCGGTAGAGACTACGGCCAAGACGTTTGGACTTGAGGCGGGCTGCTCCCATCGCAAGTTAAAGCCTCGAAGTGGTAGACCGAGTGCGTGCAAGTTTACCTTGTTGAGGCTGCTCCGCGTGCCTACCGCAAAAGGTTCTCGGCGAACTACCGTGTCCTGGTTGAGTGCAGAGTACGGGATGGAAGCTCACCATCCACACCAAACGTCGGTTAGTCCATGGGCTTTCTGCTTTTCTGACACATCGTCCACAGAGATCCAGGCCACTGGCACGGTGCAATTGGACTTAAATGCGACTCTGAGTGTGGATGCTCCCTTGTACAAAATGTTGGACATGCGGGGCGATTTCTTTCGCAGTTCCTTGGATTGACTTCAGGTGCACTCTTCCCAGACGACGCACGGCATTACCGAGTGGACGTACTTGAGGCTCCAAAAATGCGAATCTCTCACAACACATCTTGCTGCACATTGTAGAATTCAGTATGCCTTGACATGAAGTGGCTTGGCCTCGAAAGGCCAGTGCAGACCAGCATTCTGCCATTTGGGTGAACGGGGACAAGTTCGAACTGAGCCCAGAGGCAGAAACTCTCAAGCACGGGTATGCATGGGAAGCCGAGAACCCAAAGCCAGAGAGTCAGAGAGCTGAGCACAGGCAATTTGCCATGCCGAAGCTTTGCAAAAGGCGCGGGGCCTGAAGACCTGGAAAGCACAGAAAGGTGATGGACATCCGGGGGGCTTGTGAGGGTGCCCCATGCCCTGCGCAGGCTTGGGCAGAATTGTCCCAACTCGTCGAGGCCTGCGCCGGTCCCGACGGAAACACTGCCAGACATCCGGTGCCCTCGGCGCAGAAGTTTCGGATCTGGAATCTGGAGTTGAACTGCGGGGTTCGTTGAGCACCGGTTTCCCACTTCTTGACGTGAGACTTCATGAAGCTTCACTTTTCTGGCCAAGGCGCGATCCGATCTTTGTACAGTCCTGGAAGCTCTGGATGCGGCCTGGGCAGGCTTCGAACACAAGTGCCGAAGCATCATATAGAAAGCAAGTGAGAGATTTCTTGAGATTCGCGGCGGGCGCATTCAATGCTTTGGAAATTAAAATTGTTGCCTTCATATGTGCGCCCTGTAGCCGTGGGCTGCAGTAGCCCAGGTATATTGCTGAGTTGATTGACATCGAAGAGCAGGCTCGAAGGCTCATCATCAAGGCCTGGTGCTTTCGGAGGGTTTGTGAGCTCTGGGACTCTGGGATGCTACGCTGAGCTGGGCTCTGGGGATCAGGCTGTGGAGCTGGAGGCCCGACTATCTATGCTGGAGGACTGCAGTCGAGAAGGGGTCGTCAGCAAAGCATGGCTCCTGAAATATGTGAACTCAAAGAACTGTCGATGCAATACTTCGCACGTCTTCGCACATGACGCATCAACAGGATCATGGATGCTTCACGGTACCCGTAGTTCGCCTCCGACTGCCTGCATGAAGGAAAACGTGGGCAAAGGCAAAGAAAGTCAGGATGTGCAGAGAGCGCTAGTGCCACTCAATTAGCAAAGAGTTCTAGGACCTAGGTTTGCTTCATGTTTGCAGGCTGCATTGTTCTTGGTGTTGTCGCAAGCTATGCTTGGCTGGTCTAGATGCCCAAGCATGCAACAGTTTACCATACCAGTCTGCTGACTCTCTATGACTCCGTCGCACCAATACAGCACTAAGGCAAGGGATTGCGCATCTCAACTCCGTTGCCAATTTCCGGCGCAAGGGTCGTGATGACTTGGGCGCCTTGACAAAACTCAAGGGGAGCGTTGAGCGAAGCTCAAAGTTCCAGTTCGATGCCTCTGCCTCTGCCCCGCAGGCTATGATATTTTGGAGTCTGCCGAGTACCGAGCTTTCGGCCGGAGTTCGGCCCTGCCGGTTTTGAAAGGTTGGTGATGTGCTCTGTGCTCTGTGCATTTCCGTGACACGATCTGACGCGGCAGTCTTGGTCCTGCCTTAGGCAGCCGCAGTCCTCAGCAGATTCAGTCTCACCAGCACCTTGGATGCATCGAGATCGGGATCCCGAGATCTTATCTTGATGGAGCAGCATGTGAATATTCCCGACCATGTCACTACTGCAAATTGAGGTAAAGATATCGTGGCAGCTGGCGAGGGCAAGGGCTTCGCAGCAGCTGCCATCCAAGATGCAGTGTCAAGAAGTGCCGGCGTGTCCATGGCAGTGGCGCCTTGCCTGAGATGCTGTGCATTCCGTCCGAGAGCACTAGAGAGCACGGGCAGACGCCGAACACCAGGATGTGGTTGGCTCCTTTGAAGCGATGCGCCGGCCGGGGCTCCGCATGCCCACTCTGTGGCCCGTGTCAGTCATGCGATGTGAAGCGATGTGCAGGTATCTGCGAGAGGTGAAGAAGTGCCTCGAGCGAGTCGACCCGCCCGGGCCTCGAAGCCTCGACTCCGGGCCCGTCAGCGCTTTGGAAGTGCGCCCAGTACGAGCCTGGCCGGGCTCGTTTGGCTTGGCTTGTGCAGCGCTGCTAAATCTGGAAACTCCAAGCCTCGATGCTTCCCGACAGCCGACAGAAAGTAAAGGCGGCAAAGGCTGAAGCAAGGGTCAGGAAGCTGCATGCAAAGCAGTCGATTTCTTCATGGCCCAAGGCATCTTTGCAACAATGTGGGGCTCGTCGCAAGGCCTTTCGCTTAGTTCAGCCACTGCAGCGCACGTCTTACATCGTGGATGTGTTCGGAGGATGTGCAGTAAGCCACTGAGGCTCGTGGACTGGGAGGACCGTGGCAGCCACAGACGGTCCAACTTCTTCAGTGTGAAAAGTGTGGGAGAGCCAGGAGAGCTGGGAGATCGGTTCTCGGTACGTCCGGCAAACGGTGCTTTTTGACGCGAACAACGACGTCGCTGCTCGGCCGCTGTGGAAGTGCCGGCCGCCTGCGGCAGAGATCTGTAAGAGAGTTCCTGGCCAGGATCCAATCCCAGACCACGCGCTACCACTACTACTGCTTTCCTGCTGCTGCTACTGCTATCCCCACCCCGCCTCTTCTTCAGTAGGCTTGTCACAGGACCTACCCTACCTTAACCGCAAACATAAACTAACCTCAAGTAACCTAGCCAATCACTACCACCACCGACATACCTTCCTGCCGCCCACTGCAAGCTCACCGGGTCGTCGGCCACCGTTGCTCTGCAAAGTGATCATGCAGATGCTCACTGTGTCACGCGGTCTTGCAGTAAGTTCGACTCTCGAATCCGGACATGGAAGAAAGCTTGCTATGGTAATGCCGATGCGCTGTTGATCCGAGATATGACCCTCAGGGCGATGTTTTATTCAGCAGTTATTCTGAACGAAGCTAAACGGCTTGTGCCCCTGATTCTTGTTTCCTGCACAGACCTGGACTCAATTCTTGCCCGAAGAACATCTCAGGTTGCCGAATTTCGCGTTGCCCAGAGATTGGCCCCAGCATTCACGAACATGTGCAGCTTGGCTCACTTGGCTTGCACATCCACTTGCCGTCTCTATATATTGATGCTGCACTGCACCTGTATCAATCGTTCCTCGCTGTGTGTTGGTGCCGAGCGGCTGAGCGTTGTTTTCGCATATGGCATATCCTTCAGGCACGGACTGCGACGTGGAGCTTTTCTTAGTCCTTCCCAGGCTGGGATCTTCAGCATCCTTGCAGTTCAGTAAGTTGGGATGTGAGGGGCCTTTCTGGAGGCTGCTTTCGAAAGGGCTACAGTCAGTACTTCGACGTTGTTTTGAGTTTGGGCCTTTGCAGTCTGCTCGAATCTGGCACGAAGGCCTCGAACCTCGGTAGAATCTAGGCGCTAGAGCTAGCGACCATCAAGAGGCCCGTGCGATGGATGGTGAACAACGGAGACTTCTAATATCTTCTAATCTTGGCAGGATGGTCATTCTGTGCTGCTTGGAGAAGCCGGGCGAACCACGTGCAGGCTGCGCGAAGGGTCCGACAGCAGATCTGTCCTGGGATGTACGGCCTAAGCAAGTGTTATCTGGGACAGTTGGGCGAGTCTGTCAGTGCAGATGGCTTGTATGATCGTGTACAGCATCTCGAAAAGAGATGCTCTAAGCTTCGGGTCACCTCGACATGCGCGGCATGTTCTGTAGGACTCTTGAGGAGTTTGCTGTCGGGGCCTCGACATCTAGAGCGCTTGTTCTGCCTCGCAGCAAGTAGACTCGCCTTGCGCTTGCATGGTTTGTAAGGCCACACCGCTTCCCAGAGTCGGCTGCGAAAGGCTGGGCTTTGGAGATCGCATCCAGTTTGAAGTTTGAAGTCTTCGTCTTTGCATGTCTTTGCTACTCTGCTATTGTCTCAGAGAGTGGGAGGCTTGGAGGTGGACCCCGAGATGGGACTTTTGCTCACGCAGTTTAGCCAGGCAGGGACATCTCAAAATGCCGAGGATGCCGCAGGTCTGTCAAAGCTGGAAATGTCTGTTCTGGTGAAGGGCCGTGAAGTCATTGAATCCATTTGTGATCGAGAAGCGCCCAAGCCCCTTCGGCTTGCGAGCTGTTTGGCTCTCAGCTGATGAGAAAGATGAGCCGGGCGACCCATACCAAAGCACGTAAAGTCCGCCCCCTTGGTCAATAGCTAGAGCTCTCAGAACAGAACGATAAAAGGGAGTCACCATCGACATGGCGTCGAGCTTCCGAGACGTGATCGAGCAGCTTACCCAGTTGAGCAGCGAAGCTTGGCTTTGGACAAGCTCGGCTTTGGAATCTGCGTCTCAGCGCCGCGGGGCACTCCCAGTCCAGCGGACCTGAATCCACAAACGAAATGGCTGGGCACGGGTGGCTGTGAAACCTTGAAAACGCAAGGTGCAAAGAAAGAGAGCGGAATGAAGTGTTTCGGATCTGACTCCAGTTGAGACTTGTGTGTCACCCACCCCTTGTGGCTTGAAACGGAGGGGGGGGGGTGAGGCTCTGAAATATTTCAGGGCAGCTTCGGTCGAGGTGGGGGTTCAGACCTGGGGGGTGGGGGTCGGGCTTAAAATTTCAGGGCTGTCCTGGGATAGCGAGTCATCTTCCATTTCAAGAGAGTCGCCGTTCGCATCCGCAGGACACCGGCTTAGTGCGCTCTCAAGGGCCTTCAGGCTAGCTTTGCAACACCATATGGCCATTCGATGCTAGTAATTCTAATGCTACGCAGCCCGCCTCGGCCGCCGGCTGCAGTAGGGCCAGCAGGGGCGCAGAGCAGGGGCCAAACTGCGAAGGGCCTCTTAAAGCAGGTGTAATTTAGTTGCAGGGTCAGGGCTACTTGGAGAAGTGTGGCAAGTGTAGAGCAAACACATGCAGCAAAACCCACAGTGGAGCCGGGGGCAGGCCGAAAGAGAAGAAAAGGTGAAAGAAAACGAGCAGGCAGAAGACAAAAAACAAGGGGAAGCCGGAGGAGGAAGGGGGGGCCGGAGGAGGAAGGGTGGGGGGGAGGGGGGGGGAAGAAAACAAGCCAAAAAGAAGTGCACGAAAAAGTCGCAATGGAAAAAACACGCGAGGGCAGGACAAGACGGAAGGGTGGGAAAAGGGGCCGGGGGAAGGCCCGGGGGGAGGGGGGCCGGGGAAGGGAGGGAGGGTCGGGGGGGGGGGGAAGCTTCAACGAGGAAGCAGGAGAGCCAAAGCACGCGAACGAAACATAAGAAGAAAAAGCAGTGGAGCCGGCCCGGGGGGGGCAGGCCGAAAAAGCCAAAGCACGCGAACGAAACATAAGAAGAAAAGGCAGTGGAGCCGGCTCGGTGGGGGGCAGGCCGAAAGAGGAGAAAAGGTCGAAAAAACACGCGAGGGCAGGACAACACGGAAGGGTGGACTGGCCGGCCGGAGGAGGAAGGGGGGGCCAGCAAGAGGGGGAGGGGGGAAGGAAGGAAAACAAGCCAAAAGAAGTGCAGACAAGACGGAAGGGTGGGAAAAGGGGCCGGAACAAAACAGCAAAACGAGAGCTTCAACGAGGAAGCAGGAAAGAAGCACGCAAACGAAACATAAGAAGAAAAGACAGTGGAGCCGGGGGCAGGCCGCAAGAGAAGAAAAGGTGAAAGAAAACGAGCAGGCAATCGAAAAAACACGCGAGGGCAGGACAAGACGGAAGGGTGGGGAACCAAAAAAGGAAAACGAGCGAGGAGGGCAGAGGGGAGGACGGGCCGGAGGGGGAGAAGAGAGAGGGAGGGGGGAGGGTGGGCAGGGGAGGGGGGGGCAGGGCAGGGGGAGGGCGGGGGCAGGGGGCGGAAAGGGGGAGGAGGGGGGAAGGGGGGGGGGTAGGGAGGGGCCCGGGAGGGGGGGAGCAGGAGGGGGGGAGGCAAATTCGGCAGCAAAAAAGGACGGAAGCCGGGCAAGGGGGTCGAAAACAGTCGCTAAAAACGGGTGGAAGTTTGCGTTTGGGGTGCAGGGAGAAGGATTAGGTAGAGGGTTGGTTAGTATTAACCATCAAGACGCCAGAGGCCTTCGGCCTCGGCGGATTACTATAATCAAAGGCTGTGAGCAACGTGCCTATCTATGTGTTGGCCTCCTTGGTACGGGATGGTAAGGGCGCCAGTGTATTTCTCATGCGGGGCTCCGGTAACCTCGGTTTTAAGGCTGCAACTATATTTCTATGAGAAATCTACTAAATTCCTCCTATGCGAGGCTAGGTGGCATCCTCTATTGGGCTGCTACTCTATTTCTATTAGAAAACCATTAAATTCCTACTATGCGGGGCTATGGTAGATATGGTAGCCTCTTTTATTAGGCTGCTACTAGATTTCTATTAAAAAATCTACTAAATTACCACTAGACTTTCCCGCAAGCACGGCCGTGGCCACAACCCTTTCCCCCAGCAGTTTCCTGCTTGCCGCCCAACCCTTTCCCCAGGTACCTCAAGCACATTTTCGAGTGCCGAAATTTTCACTGCATGGACAGATCTGCGGACTCAAGCCTACCTACCTCTCCCTCCGAGCGCCCCTGTTGAAATTTCACGGAACCTTTACCCCCCCTAGGCTCTATTCTATTTCATGCGGGTGGCTGAAACGGATTCAGCCTTATAAGGGGGGGCGGGGGCCTCAGACCCCCCCCGACAAGGGGGTACTCATACTTGTGTGATGCACGAGCCGATCCGGGGTTGAAAGAATCGATAGGCTGTCTGTTGCACGCCTGGCATGACAGTACCAACGGCGAGACATGAGGTCATGCAAGGACACGATATCTGCAATGTGGTCATCGGGCCATGTTCACTCAGGAGTTTGAGCGGCAAGCTGCAAAGCTTCAGCAGCTTTCACTGGAGAATGAGCAGCTCAAAGACACTTTGCTTTAATTGGCGAGCGGCCGCGAACCCTCGAGTTTAACATTTCATGCAGAGCGTGTGCTTCTTGCTGGTGAGAGTCTCGGGCAGCCTCGGCACAGGAGATTGCGCAAGGGCATGCCGACGCGGGAAACAAGACAGGCTCCAGCTTTCGATCGGAGCCTTCTGATGCTGCTGGGCAGAATGTGGTGGGTTTGGGATCCAATTTTAAATTCTCGGGAGGCCCAGGATCGGCAGGAAGCGCACTTGCCCATTGTGTAACGGTTCACGTCGGCATAAGGTTCGACGGCCAGCCAGCGCAACTTGACTTCGTTTACAACGTTCAAGCTTGCATGCCTCGTTGCTCGGGTGTCAACCCCAACACCGCTTGCCATGTGGATCTTACTGTAAGCAGCTGGCAAGCAGGTGCGCCATATGTCGACAGTACGTGACTGAGGTCGCTCCAACAAAGCGTGCTGCCACCGATCATTCTTTAGAGGATGCTGGTTACGATCAGGTGGCTTGGCAGCGAGCTTTGTGGATATAAAGTTGTGCATTCATGCGCAGCACGCCGGACATGGAGCCGCAACACTCTCCTGGTTTCCAAAGGTGCGAAGGAATATCTCCGGGCCGCGCCTGGCTGCATCCAGCCATGTGCCCCCGCCTCCTGCATCCTGACCTGGGAACGGGTAGCGTTGTTATTTTCTTCGGTTTCTTCCAGTCTTGGTCCCTGGTCCCATTTCTTGATGTGCTCCCTGGTTACATTGTTGTCTTCACCTGCCAGCCTCGTGACTTCACAGGCATTCCTTCTAGAAGACGTCGTGATCGTACACATCCATGATTGTCTCCATATCCAAAAAACGCTGTGTCCGCTCCAGCACATCACTGGACAAGGAGTCGTGCAGTCCAAAGTGCCGTTTACATCGGCACTCGTTTGCGTTCCATTTCCGCAGGTTCTTGAAGGCGAGGAGCACTGGCCATCTGAAAACAAATCAGTTTTTCCTTCCGCTGATGTATCTTCTGTCAGGGTCGTTTCTCGGCCGGTTACCCCTCCACACTGAGGCCGCAGATGTGGAGTAGCGTCTTTTTTCTCACCACGTTTTTTCCTTTAAATCAGCCATCCGAATGAGTTTCAAAGGTGTTACCAACGCCACTTCCTTGTATGTTCCTCGGTGAAGACAACCCGGGTGCTCAGGATGGTGGTCAGTTGATTCTCCCTGAGTCGAAACGGAAATTTGGATTCCAGCGATCGAGCACCGCCGCACGATGTTCTTCGCTATAGAACCAGTTTTCTTGTGTAGGAAGCTTCGAATGATGAAGATCATGAGAACCGGACCAGTCCCACTCCCACTCTCTTTTCACCTTGTTCTACGCGGAAGTACTTTCGCCGCAGGAGTGTGCGAACGGCTAGCACGTGCTGAGGTCGAGGAACCAAGCTCTTTGAAAAAGTCTGACCCCTCGACATCCGTGGGCACCAACACCAGTTTCGCGGAGGCCGGATACCATCTTGTTCGCCGTCAGGCTCAGGATACATTAAAGCGCACCTCCGCAGCGGAAGGTTTGAAAGGTTATCATCAAGACAGGAATCTCACTTTCAAGTTTGTCCCAACAGGTGCAAGAGCTGAGCAAGTTGTACACGCAGTCCTGGGAAACTTCTGGCCAGCAGCTCGATCCGTCAAAGTCGAGAGCTTGGGTGTCTTGTCTGCATACGCCAACATTTGCTACCAAGAAAGGCTTGCCGTGACGATTCGTGAAGATGAGGTTGGGAGATCACAGGTTTCGAAGTTGGTCAAGGAGGAGAAGATAGGCTTCATGACGCTTGGAATGTAGAGAGCCAGGGGTTTCCTGCCCAAGGCTTGGATGCTGTCAAAGCAACGCTGCCAAGGATCATGCGCGCAGGGAAAACCAAGGAGTTCTCTCAGGGGAAGCCGTGGCAACTTGGACAGCTCCAGCGGTGCGAGATCAAGGGACGCCATAAAGGACAGGTTGAAGGCAGATGAGTGATCAACACAAGCACTGTCGTAAGGATCATGAAGTATGCATCCTGTTGTTTCCTCAGGTACGTCATCAATCCAGAAAGCAATTGGTTTGGCACGGGTTGGCAGTGTATTACCTGCGCGGCATTGATCTTCGTGGCGCTCGTCACCCCACTTCAGATCGGCTTCTTCCAGGTACACCTGACACGTGCTTGTGGAGGTGCTAGAGCTAGAGGTGCTGGAGACGATCGTTTGAAGCAGCATAATGGAAGTCTCGCAGGTCCAATGGGACTTCTCCCTGGTGGTTAGTGTTGTGGTGGCCCCTTGCCTGTTCTAGACGGGTCTTGTCGTGCTATGTTTGGAGATGTGACAATGTGTGGAAGCTAGTGAGCAGGGTTGTGTTCTGGCAAGGACACCGTCTTCCTCATCGACTCCATACTTCAGTTCTTCACTTCTTACCGGCGGTTGACTGCTCGCGGCATGCAGTGGGAAGTCCGTCTCCACAAGAACCTCGAGCTGTTTCAGAGTGGGGCCGTGCGAAGTCTAGTCATGCAGGAAGCCGGGTAGACACCATTCGACGAAGCCAAGCGGAACAGCAGAAAGCATGCAGAGATTTGGAAGCGGCGTATGATGCAGATGGTGCTTTTGCTAAGTCATAAGGAAACTGTCGAAAACCGCATTTCACCGAAATCACAGAAATGCAATATCTCGGCTACAGCATTCGGCCTGATTCTGTGCGATGTTGCAAGCAACTGCACGCTTGGTGTAGCTGCATGTCAAAAGGTCAAATTCGCAGTGGACTGCGAAGGCTATTTTGGAAACCTCATTCGCAAGCATGTTAGAGTTTTCAGGAGTTTCTTGCTTGAGGCCTAGACGGACCGCTCACTCCTGCCGCGCTGCAGCTGAGGATAGCACTCAATTACTTGAAGACGTGGTTCGTACTTGATGTGATAACCCTTGTTCCCTTCGACATTCTCGGCCCCTCGTCTGCGTTCGGCAAATTCCGCTGTCAAAACGTGGAGTCATGGCCACACAGGCGGTCGAACAAAACCGGACGACCCAGTGGTAGGTTCAGCTATGCAAAGAGAAGCAGACGGCTCGAGTGCAGTGAGAGCGATGGACTGCAGGGTTGATCTGTGTGGTAGCCGTAGAAGTCGCAACCGTACTAGGAGCCCTCAGTCACAAGGTCTGACCATGGGCAACGAGGGTGTTGCGTCCTGGAAATCGATCCGGGCTTTGCGAGTGCTCCGCTTGCTGAAGCTCTTCCGGCTCCTGAAGACGTCCAGGCCGTGCCGTTTCCGGAGATGATCGTAGGTCGTGTTGGGCCTAGAGTAGTTTCGGGTTTAAGCCAGGGTTTAGGTTTGGGATGGTTTGGGTTTATAGACCTTTTTATAGGTTTAGGGTTTAGAGGGTTAATACTAATAACATATCTTACGTACATGTAACGCACTTCCCACTTCCTATGCTGTTATGCTTGTCTTGGCTACCACTTTCGTTTATCAGGATCATGCACCGCTTCGAGATTCCCTATTCTATACCTTACCAGAGACTTGGCAGAAAGCTTGCTACAGACGCCCCGAGGTTTTTGTCAAAACATGTGTCTGGCACCGTCAACTTAGGCACATCGCACTTTTCCGATTCCTTGTTATTCTCCTCCTCATGGTTCACTGGCAGTCGTGCGTTTGGGCCATGACGCTGCAGCTGGTTGCCTTGGCTTCAAGCTTTTGGTGCCAGAGCTAGGGCCAGGGGATGCTAGGAGGTGAGAGATTCTCAGATTCTCTCAGCATGCCCTGGCCGGTCGCCCAACTCGTCCGTGGTTTCGCTAGGACTTTCTGTTGGTACGCCGGCTTGCACAATCCACTGAGCGCAACAATGTCAATAATGCCAATCAGGTTGATGGAGACCAACCGCAATGGCTGGATGACATCGAGGCCACAGATCTGCTTTTCGGCGCTGATCGGGACTCAGCCCTCACCACGTACATAGCGTCCTTCTATTTCTGTTCATACACTATGACTTCCGTCGGCTATGGCGATCTGGGCCCCAAAAACATCGTGGAACGCCTGATCTGCATCTTCATGGTGATGTCGTCTGGCCTCTGCTGGGCATACGTCTTGGGCGAGGTGTGTGCAATCGTGGCGGACTTCAACGCAGAGAGCCAGATCTTCCGGAAGAAGATGCACCATCTGAACAGGACCAGGGGATTCTAGGGGGGCCTAGGGCTTCTACGGGAAGCGCCTGCAACGGGACCCGGCAGGGCTCTGTAAGAATCCCCAAAGAGCGCAAGGACAGGCAAAGCGGGGCAAAGGAAGATTCCTCCGTGGAGAGAGGAGCAGGTGTCTTCTTTTACGGGGAAGGTGGCGCCTTGTAATGAGGAATGGGGTGTCCCATTCCTACCCGTCTCAATATGGGAGGACCCACAGGGAAAGGCGATCCGAACATACCCAAACACGGTTCAAAAGCATCTCACCACAAACTGTGAGGGGGTAAAGGGTGTCCGAACACGCGGCAGAGAGACAGAGTCAGAGCACGCAGAAAAAAGTCAGGGGCTTTCTTTTCCGACAAGGGCTACGTAGGAGAAAGAAATCTTATTCCCACCTGCCCCACATGGGAGGGAGAAAGCCGCGGGCACAAAGACCTAGGTGCAGAGGGCCACGAATCCTCGTAGAGGAAGCAGAGGTGTTGCTGGAGCAGATACCAGCTGAGTATCCCGAAACAGATCAGAGGGTTTAGGGTTTGGGAATGGGGATTATAGTGTCGCATGATCCGATCTGTTGCGGGCGCCCGATCCCGATGCGGCGTGCGTTATGGTGATACCTTTACATGCGATGCGGTGCCGCTTTGGGGATTAGATGAATCTGGGGAGTAAGGAATCCGACACGGAAACCAGAATCGTAGTTCATTGGCAGTTGTGAGTGAGGCTTTCAGCGATAGAAATGTCAGACATATCACTAGCTTCTCATGCTAGAACATCTAGAAACTCTACAAGCTTTCCTGCTGTTCCAGGGTTGTAACCGTAGCAATGCTAGGAAGCTGGAATAGCTACTAATTAGCTTTCAGAGGATTTTCCAGGTTTTGTTGGCAATGTAGAAACCGCGAGAGAAAGAGCCTCGGAGCGTGGGCAAAACGCACAACCGGCAGGCGCAAAAATGTGTTCCACAGCAAAGGCGAGCCCAACACAGGTGGCAAAACGACCAAGCCCGATGCTGCCATAGAGGCCGATCCTGAGGCTCTGAAAGGAGGCTTTGAGAAAGACGCGCTTCTCTTCTGACTGTGATCACTTGATGCTCTCGCACTGTACAGGATGATGGCAGACCAGGAGCTGCCTTTCGACATGCGAAGTCGCTTGCGCAGCTTCTTCCTCTCCAATCGGTTTCTGATGCAGCATCTGTCCCTTGGACTGTTTAGAAGCAGAAGACCGGACCACGGAATGCCAGCAAGTCAGTCCCGCTTGCAGCTCTGCTTTGTGGCTTCGAGGCATCAGCAAGAGCTCCTGGGACAGCTTAGCCCGCAGCTGCAGTCAGAGGCCAGTCTAGTGAGTCTAGTGAGATTTGACATGCGCGCGGACGCAGTATGGCAGTCCGGTCTTTGCGTTTTGCATGCTGCCGACAGGTCTGCACAGCGCTTCACTTAACATGGATTGCCAAAGTCCACTTCTTTGCTCAGTTCATGCGGCTTGTGGATGCACTTGACACTCGACGGGGGATGTGAAGCACGGTTTTTCCTTCAGTCGGATGTTCAGAAATCGTCGAATCGAACTCCTCAGGAAACTCGCGGAGTTCATACGGCTCCTTATCGCGCCTGTGTCGCCGACATCTCCCGCCAGCTTGAACTGCAAGCATTTGCTCAGAAGCTTGGCTTGGCTTTCGTCAGATCCTGGAACTGGGCCGGGACCGAGCCGTTCACAAGAACGGGGTGGTGACGCTCTGTTCACGCTGTTGCCCTGTCGTGCTTGCCCCCAGGCAAGAAAGCTTCGACAATGTGCAGGTGCTCTACATCCTGTCCAAAGGAGTCTGACGTTCCAGTCTGCACGTGCTGTACTCAATCGGATTCTTTACATCCACAAGCTCACAGGCCCAGATGTCACGACTCCGACTCAGCACCTTACCTACGTCAATGTCATTGCCCGCCCATTTGGGAGCTGTTGTGCTCCCTTTGTTCTGACGTGAACGTGGTAAAGATGGTAGGTCATGCACCTGTCTTTGCAGTGAAACCGACAAGGCACAGGGTGCAGGCACACATAGCCTAGCCTTGGCAGCAAAAGCATGGACGATCAACCGCTGAGAGTCCGTGCGTCCTTGTTTTTTTCTTTCACTTCGGCAAGGCGAGTTGGTCTTCCTTGCCCTCTTGCGATTGCCAGACCAGTCCGTACTATGAAGTGACCAGCAGTTGACCTAGAGAAACGTCTTCCTGAAAAGCTCAACCACGGGAGGACTGGTTGCTTTGAACAGCCATGTTCAGAGAGATGGTGCTGTATGGGGCGAAGACTTCGTCCTCTCAGACACGAGTTTGATACGACCGGTGGCAGGCGAGCCTGGCGTGGAGCTTCCTGAATTCTCATCGCTGTTCGGCACTCGTAGCATCCTTCTGGCCCCTGGAAGGCTATGCTCTAACGTATATCGAGGTGCTCTATCTCACGCGGGAACGGCCACTCTCGAGTCAGAAAGTAAAGAGCTTCCTTCGCAGGTGTTTGTTTTGAATTCGGACAGAGCCTGTGAAGAAGGCTTGTCTATCATTGACTGAAGTGCTTTGCTGGCGCTTGCCCCAACGGTAGTCAAAGCCCCACGACACGTGTTCTCGCTCAGCACAGGTTCATGGGAGTCATCGAGCGACGAAAGCGGACCTGCCCTCAACTCGGATACATTGTCAGGCAGGATCCGATGCGGGCGCAAGCATGTCATGCTGCATCAAGAAGCCGTGCAGATACGGCGGTTTCAACTACTACTGTGGCAAACTAGAGCATTTCCAAACTTATAAAGTTGCTTGGCTTTTTAAATTGAGGGATGCAAGGACAACAGGAGTGCCTAAGCCTTCAGCAGCATCTCAACACAGATTGCTGTTGCAGGCGCTACTGTGTGCGAGTCGCCGTCTTCCGTGGGGTAATTGCAGAAGCTAGACGACGTGTGCGACGTCAGGCCACTTGGTAGTCGTCTATGATTCGAGTTGGGTTGTGTCACCAGTGAAAGCAATAGCTCGTATGGTTCATACATACCGATGAACCAACTACCCATGTGCACGTCTCCTTGCGCATTCTGATGAAGGCTTGCATGTCAAGTGAACCGCTGTCTAAAAAAGCGTTTTGTGCCGGTAGTTGTTCTGCAGCCTGCCACTTCAGAAAACACATGGCGAGCACAGTAGCTGCGCTGCGCAGCAGCTCAGGTAAGAAAGGAACTGGCAGAGGCAAGTGCTGGAAAGCTGACGTGCAGTCTACCACAGTCGCCGAAGCCTGAGATGCCTTAGTCACTGTATCGAGGTTGAAAGACAAAACAAGGGAGCTTTGCGTTTGGGCAATGCAGTGAGCTGCGGATTGATTCGACGTTCGTGCATGATGCAAGAGTTTTGCTTACTAGCGCGTTGGCGAGCAGCCAGATACCATCTCTCGATACCATCCCTCTGCGGCCGTCATAACAATTTGCTTTGCATGCCTGTTTCCTCAAACAGCGTGGTGCCAGTGCTAACCCCATGGGGCTCTTGTGTGCAGTGTGAAGAGATTTGATTGCGGCGCGCGCCCCACGTGCGTGGAAAGATGGCTGCCGGCCTACTGCTATTTACAGCAAACTGCAAATCTCTCCCAGTTTCTAGCACGGCATGCTCACGGCGCGCTTCTGCCGCTGTGGTGCGGTGTTTCGCGCTGTTCTTGGAGCCGTCGGTACTTGGGGGAAGGCGATTCCGCGCACCCTCGAATGTTTCTGAATCCAGGCATGGTCATGCACTCCTTAGGGATCTCCGCAGACACAATATCAATATGCCAATATGTTTTGTCTCTTTGCTTTATCAACTTCTCTGTTGAGCCCTATTCTCATCGTTTTTGTCACGGGAACAGGCCCAATGTTGTCTTGTTGTTACCGTAAAGACTGAGCATGCAGCTGCAGAATTTTAGAGCCTACCTCACTAAGAAGAACACAACCTGTGCATCTCAAGGACCCAAAAAGCCCAGCAGCAGCAGCAGCAGCAGCAGCAGCAGCAGCAGCAGCAGCAGCAGCAGCAGCAGCAGCAGCAGCAGCAGCAGCAGCAGCAGCAGCCCTTAGAGCAATCAACAGCGCTTCTCAATGGCCAGAGCAGGCTTATGGAGGGGTCTCATTGTGCACCCTCTGGGAGGCGTTGGGAGGTCCTGGGGTTTCTGAGCAAAGGTAAGTCACCATAATCATAATCTCCCCAAGGCAATAACGCCGTTGCCAGCTCCCAGGCCAGAAAGTGCCATGAAGGAGGCGTTGCTGCCAGGCAGCGTGCCCGAGACTGAAGTCTAGCCGGCCTTCTCCGTTGAGCAAATTTTAAGCGTGTGTCAGTGTGCGGTAAGCTGCCATGGCCGGCTCCCAAAGGCGACAGCAGCATTGCTACGGCTTTCCAACCGATTCCCATAGCCGGATGACTCCGGATGACTAGGATTAGGATGGACTAAGGCCAGAGACAAGTGCTTGAGCTTTGCTTTGCCGCTTTTCGATATGTCGGTATGATAAGAAGCAACTAGAAGCAGACTCCGGCCCGAGAGCATTATGCATAATGCGTTGATGCTCGTCGTGCTCAGCACCATTGCCCCGACGGCTGATCGAGATCCACAACCTGGCCATATACCGAGCCAATCGTTTCACGGCATTGCTTTGCTGCATCAGCTGTCAGGGTGCTTCTGTTTTCAACTCTCAGGACTCAGGGCATGGCACTGCCGGAGTGACAGTACTAGTAGGTCAGTTGCGGCCTCAGGACGCCTTCGACACATGAATGGCTTAGTGGCGCTTGCCCCGGGCCCAACCCTGTGCGGAGAGTCCTTCGCTCATCCGACCCGGTCGGAAGCCAGCATTTTTCCTCTCGGGTTTCAGTGGAGCACTCTCTCCAGTGACCTGAGAAGACTGGCGTCAACTGATGTGAAGGCAAGTGCTGAAAACCTAGCTGAAAATTTTGCTCTCAAGCCCCAGTCATCGAACAGATGTGGGGTCCAGTTTAGCGCCGCAGAGCGCGTGGTAGCATGATTTTTGTAAAAGCATTCATTATGTGCACTTTACCTCGTCGTGCAGAGGACGTTGAGCGCAAGTCTCTGTCCCTACATGTGGCGTGGTCACGGTCCTTTACTTAGTCGTGGCTTGCAGCCACGGCCACAAGGACTCCCCTGGGCAAGACTGAAAAGCAGATGCGCGGTTGGGGCTCGAGTCTTGCAGAATGTTTCCTTTGCTCTCCGTGTTTCCTCTTTCGAGGTGCTGTCCTTACTGGTTGGTGCCGGCGATTCGGCGCCCCAGGCCACATTGGTGCGAAGAGCCCGGCCCTCTGCACTAGAAGCATGTATTCGGAAAGCTCTGACCGTCGAGCGTGGAGGCTGTCACAGGGGCGGCGGGAGGAGATGAAGCGGCCGACTTGGCACCGCAAGATCTTGGCTGAGACATGACCAGCATCTGCTAAGCCACTCAAGCATGGTGAAGGTGCGACATCTTCCCCCAGCAGTCCAGGAGCGTGTGGAGGTTCGAAGCTCGTAGTTTAAAGTAGAAGGAACCCGCAGGCTGCGGGCTTCGATCACGGCTCCGACTGAGGCTCTGATGCGCGAGGTCGAGCGCTGGAGCCTCGAGCTGCAGCGCCACAACGCTGAGGAGCCCGCCTCGCTGCCAGCGCCAGAAAAAAACCTCAGACCCGGTCCGGTTGTCTAGTGAAGGACTGGAACCAATGCAGCTCTGTCCTGGTGAGGGCCTCAGCTCCAACGGACGTGTCCCAATGGGAAAATTCAGCGTGGAGGACGGTGGACGGTGGCTAATTTCGAAAGTCTTAAGACTTGGCAGCGTGCAAAAAGTGTAAGTCAGAGCCTTGCTGAGCAGTGACCGTGTTTGTGAAGTCTGACGCGCTGAGGTTCAATGTTTAAATGGGAATTCCCAGAAGCAGCACCTATTGCCCTCTGGCAAATTTCAGGCTCGGCCGCCGACATTTCTGCCATTTTCAGAGCATGGTTCAAGCAGGAATTTACCTGCGAGTTTCCGATTTCTACTCACAGCTTTACTGTAGCCAGGCCATCTTTGTGTGAGATTGCGCTAGGAAGGTGTGTAGTCCGTACGATACTCAAGCAACTTCGGAAGGTGTGATCCAGGGCCCTGCATTGTGCCAGGGGCTCAGCGATAGGAAAAGCCGCCATGCTTTGTCCACAAGAGGTGCAAAGAGACTTGCTGAGGTCAGCGATTGGGGTCCTTGCCACATTCAAGTGGATGGCCATGAATGGCCGGACTGTGCATGACTTGCCCCACACTCCCCGGAGCTAACGAGGAGTCCAAGTAGGGTCAGCGGACACCCCTAACCACCACTGGAGTGGAAGCGGCCCATCAGCCCCTATGTGGCCCAATGCCTGGTTGGCGCAACGGTTTCCCTGTTAGTTCCTCGGGGGTGTGGAAGATTTGACTTGCTCTAGACGATTTTGATCAGACTGTCACTTGCAACGCATGTGGTGTTGAAGAACACACGCGGAGACTGAGTTCCCCGTCAAACAAGAAAGAAAGCCTTAGACTACTAGACCACCCGGTCTTACTGGTTCCTACTTGTAAAGGTACAATCTTCAGCGTTTGAAATCTTCCCCAAGCCACTTTGCGTTTCTTTCATCCTGGATTCTGGAACTCAGTCGGATAACAGGCTGATGCCACGGAGTGCTGCAAACCTCTGCCAACCGGCTTTGCATTTTCACAAAGGTTGTAGATCTAGCATGTCCGGGCTCCATGCCTGCAGGGACTCTGGCCAAGAGGTTCGTCAGAGACACTCTGTGAGGAGACTGGTGGCAGCAGCCAGCGGATTTGTACAGCTGAGCTGGGAGTCCCTATGATCATCCCATCTGCTTGTCGGCTGTTGAATCCTGGTTTTGCCTCCGAGCACTCAAAAAGAGTTTTCCAGCCCGCAGACTTGAGAGTGCTGAAGCCCCACTATACCTACTTACTTATAAGCGCCTGCATGTGCCTGGGTTAAGTTGCACTGCCTAGACGCCATGCCGCAAGTAATTACGTCGTTTGGTGAAGCCAAGTGGTTAACTGGTCTGTGTTACTGACAGACGGAGTGTGATGAAGACTTAGGCCTGTCGGTGTTTATGCCATGACTTCGGGGTCCAGATGAGTCTGTGCTCGGCTGATTGCACACGGTGGCTCTTACTCTTCTCGCCTGATGCTTGGGCATTCCTCAGGGAAGCGACGGTCAAAGAACTTACGGAGTGTACTTCTCAGGTACTAGTGGGTGGGGGTGTTGAGTCCTGCAGTGCCAAGTTCTACGCCAATTCGACGGCTTTGACCGCAGCACCAGTGGACCCGCAAAAATCTGCAGGGGATCGAACGGCCCACATGTGTGGCCCTGCGTGCACACGGAGACCGCGATGCACCAGGGCCCGGGTGGGGTAGCGCAGAAGTGGAGAATAAAATCACAGTCACGGCTGCACAGCGCCTCCATCAATAGTTGAACGAGCCGATCTCATCTGTGCCACAACATGGCGTGCGGATCCCCAATCCGCGAGTCGATCAATTGGCTGGCTGAGGGGCTGTTAGTTGCCGCTGGTCTGGCATGTTAGGGACACGACAAGAGCTTAGGGGGGAAACAGCATGGTTACTGAGTACTCGATATGGCTGCTTTTATATGATATGTCTAAATCTGCAATATATATGTTAATGCATGGAGTGCTGTTTCGAGTTGGAGCCTGCTCCAGGCGCTTTTTTCGAGACGAAAGCACCTCAGCCGGCTAAGTGTACAGATCACTTCACCACTCACTGAAGCGGTGGGCTCGTGGTCTGTATTGCCGGGGTTAACTTTTCCAAGGCATAAGCCTAAGGGGCCTGGCTTCCATCCAGAGCGTACAGATCTTGAGGACAGGTTGGCGCAGCATTGGCGCTCCCCCCCCCCTTCCCCATGAAGACAGACGAGTATCGGATACTGAGCAGACCAGTCAAAGTTTATGCATGCGGCGCTTTCCCTATCTACATGACCGACGTCTACAAGAGAAAGATTCTGGCAGAAGGCAAAGACGGTGACAGACGTTCACAGGGACAAACAGACAGGCCGACAGACAGACACAGAGACAGAGACAGAACCCACACACACACGCGCACACGCACGCGCACGCACACGCAGACAAAGACACAGACACAGACACGGACACAGACACAGACACGCACACACACACAGGCATAGGTTTAGCGAAATAATCGAGAAAACACGTGAAGAGAAGAGTGAAGTTCCCAGTCTAGCTTTACGTCGACCATGCGATCGTTCGTGGCAGAAGATTCTAGCGTCTTAGTCCCCCCTTATGAATGATACTGCCTGTCCTTTCTGCACATTGCCGCTCTGAGCATGCAACTGTTTTGGTCACCTTCGCGGGGCCTCTTACTGAAGCCTTGCCAAGGTGTCAATTTGAAGACACTTCCACTTAATCGCGAGTCAACACTCAAACTAGAGAACTTGCAGATCGGCGATCTTCGTCTACGACGACTGGTCGTCATCTATCATACAGTAATCATACAATCATCAAGTCGAACTGTCTGCAAGGGTGACTTGTTCTCGGGGGCTGTGGGCTTGGGCCAGTCTTTACTCACTATGACTCAATGACTCAGCAGCTTGGGTGAGAGCTCTTTGAAGTGGAAATGCCTTCAATTCTCCTCACATGTGAACCCTGGTAGCTGATTTACCTTAAGGTCCTAACAGTTCCAGGAGGAACAATCGCGCCTGTATAGACAAAACAAGGTTTTCACCCTTGCGCCTGCAGCCGTGCAGTCGGTTTAGCCTTCACCCTGAGATAGCGACGGGCTTTCATTAGACTTGAAGCCAGCCCTCGCGATCGCGATGCCTTGCTGGAGGCTGTCCTGCGATTGGAACGTGCCGGCTACGACGTCTTGGCAGGCCTGGCCCCCTGGCCCTTGCACTCGGAGCTTTACGAAAGACACAGCAAGCAACCGCAACGCTCTGTATGAAATGACTGCAGCCGGTAGCACGAAGGATGGTTGGCGCCAATGCCCGGTGGACAGCTGCTTCCTGGACTGATTTCAGCAGTTCTGGGCACCTAGCGATGACAAGTTTCGTTGCGCATGCGAGTCTTCATCGTCACCCCGCAGCACCGCCGCTTCGAGCTTCAAATGCCTCCAGGTCTCCGGGCTTTCGCCTGGCAGCTGTCCGTGAAGCAGTGCAGGCAGAAAAACTCCTGGAGGCTTATAGTATTATAGCACTTTAGCATCGCTCTGACAGGCGCACTTCTTTCCTGGGTCATGTCTGCTTCAGGCATCAGCCTGGGCACTTCGCCAGGAGCCAGTCAAGGAGCTGGAGGCCATGTTGGCAATAGTCTCCGCTGTCCCTGCTCTCCGCACATCGTTTTCGAACTGTAGTGCATTGTAGTGCACTTGCTCGGCACACTAAGACTGGCTACTGACGGAAGAGTGGTGGACTCCGGATCGATCTTGCGACCCACTGTCATGGAAATAGGCAACTTAGTGTGAAACCAGACCACCAGACTGAACTGCCGTTAGATCCTGCTGGCACAAGTCTGCAACTCTGACCCCCCCGGTCATGCACCAGCAAAGATTGAACTTTCCAACTCAACCCGAAGCCTAAGCCCAAAGTTTGTGAGCCGCATAAATTCATACATCGTATGAGGTGCTGGAGAGCTTGCGAAAGGCTCTCGTCGAGGAGCTAGTGAGCCGAGCCTCCAATGTCCTCTATAGATGTGAACACTGATCTAAATGACTGCGTCTTTAGTTTTATAGAAAGCCATGGCAAGATGTGGAGCAATGTGTCCGCAACAGTCTCGTGCGACGGGTCTGCCAGTGGAAAGCAACAGTCCCCGAACGTTCTGATGTAGCACAACTTGGGGCATGAAGGACTTGCAGGCATATGAGCATGTAATACTTTAGAGCATGCCATCATTCTCCAGCCTCACAGGGCCGTTATGTATCCAGCCTCAGCGTCAGAGCACGTCAGTTTTGGCAACTGCCGCGAAAGACGGACGGACTTCTAAGACCATGGCCCACGCTCTGCGAGCTCATCCCGTTTATGTACAACACATGTAGACAGATGTAGACATACGGATATACATGCAGGCATCCCGGTGGTACATTATATATATATACACACACACACATCTCTTGGTTCGTATCGTCTCCGTGTATGTATGTCCAACGGTTCTGCTCTTACAGTTTTTCGGTTTGTTTCGACATGTCTCACTGCATGTATCTCAATCACGCTTGATGTGCTCGGTGCACAGGAGACGGGTCTCAGCTCAAAGTCCGCTCCGCGAGTGAGGGTGCGGGAGCCCAGCTGCTTCCTGTGGGCAACCCGGCACTGGCTTCCTCTTTGTGGCAATCATGGTTTCGTTCAGAAGCCACGACCTTCCATTAGGACTACTTCCCTTCACTCACCCCGAACTACCGTACTTGGAGTGGTCTTTCGCTTCTGAGTGCAAGCTCTGACAAGAAAGCGTGGATCGTCAATGAAATTATTTTGGTTGCGAGATGTTGCGGCAAGTCGCAGGCCACGGGCGTTCTTCCCACCTTCCTCTCAACCACTGAGGTGGTGGCTGTTTGTGGCGCGGATGACACCAAGAAGTACCAGAACCTCAAACCCCAGGCACGGCCAGAACGCAAAATCATTATCAGCTCTGTGGCCTCTCAACCTGTCCTTTCCGCCTGTCAAAAGATGGCAGAATGTGTGTGTTTTTAATTTTTGGTCATCATCCTGTGGCCCGGGCAGCCACGGCTTGGGCTTGGCTTGAACTTGCAGGAGATGCTGGGGCTGGTGGTCGTGCCGCAGCCCGGCGAGGAGGACTCGTGACTCGGAGTGTTTTGGGGTGGCGTTCGAGCCGTTGTCTGTGAGGAGTTTCTTCTGGAGCGCCCCTTGCAACAAGTCTATGTGTCCGAAGCACCGGCTGGGAAGGCAGGTTCCTGTGCGGTGACTTATGCATGCAGTGCCTTTCACGCGGCTTGTAAACTGCCAGGGTGGGAAGCTGACCTCCGAGCAGCTTGCCGAAGCCATCAAAGGCGCCCTTCCTGCGGATCACACGAGATGATTTCCTTTTGCGCCGGCCATGAGTGAAACAGCCCCGGCAGCCGGGCAGGTGGCGACTTGGCCTTCGTAGCGGAGGCCGCTGGTCTCGACTGGGATTGGGTCGGGAGTCACGAGAGTCAGGAAAATGCAGGGTCGAGTCACACCGTAGCAGAAGGCGTGCTTCGTAGTAGGTTTGAAGCTGTTCCGCACCGGTTCTTTGCAGGCTCTTCCAGAGACTGTTCTGCGGCTCGTCTTGAGGCCGACCCGTGAGGAGAACGGCGTCTTTTTCCATTGTTGTGCCCGTCTTGGCGAGTCAGCCATCTCTCGGTCAGGAGGAAATGGCCTTCGAGCAGGATCTTGCGAAGCTTCTGCCACAGGTGGAACCAGTTGTGAGGAGTCAGCATGTTCAGGCAATGCATCGTCATTCATCGTCGCAGTCGGGCAATGTCTGGAAAGCATGTACAGTCTGGATCTGTCAGCCGGAAGGTCCCGGACAGCGCTTGGCCTGCCGGAAAGCTGATGCAGAAGCTTTTGGCCTATGACCACGAGGCTTGGGCTCCTCGCAGCAGCCATCTGGATCAACATGCCTTGCTCTTCCTGAGGGCACGCTGGCTCTTCTCATTCTCAGTGATGCCATGGCGCCCGCCATGAAGTGCCATGTAGATTTGTTGGAGAAGGCGGGCTGCTCCAGTTTTGATAGATTCTTCCTTTGCTTTTCATGCTTGTCGTTTGCGGCAGGCCAGGGAAAGACTAGAACAGAGAGGCTATAGGGCCACGATCCCAGCATTGCCAGCGCCAATCACATGCAGCATCCCTCATCACTTTCGAGTTTGGATCTTTGGTTGACGAGGTAGTCGGCATGTGGCTCTCGCTGCTTGCTCGCATTCGAGGGAAGACAACATGTCTATTCCAAACTCCGTTGATGACTCTGATTCTGCACCTGCTGCGGCCAAGGCCCTGGAACGTGATCCACGCCAGTTTTGTCACTGCATGTGGAGCAGTCTGCAATGCTTTTTGATGGCAGCGGCAGAGATGTTGGGGTTGAGCCAGGAAACCAGGGTCGAGTCCTCCGGCCGTGGCACGTCTGGGCTGTGGGGTGCTCATCGGGGCTCTTGGAGCGACCGTGGCCGTGGGTTGTGCTGCCTTCAGACCTTCCCAGGAGCCGCGAGTTCCGCCTGCAGATCGCACAACATCTAGTCCGGGCCTTGATGTCCGGAGTCCCTGCCAGCACACGCGCCGCGCTTGCCACGCATCTCAGGGATGCTGAGTGACGGAGTGGAATGGTCGCCAGATTTTGTCTTGTGCCTAGTGGCCACAGACATCGAGGCGAACTCCCATGAGTCTCTGGAAGTTGCGTCCTGGGAGCTTTCTCAAGAAGGGCCTCACCCTAAGCCGCCTTGTCGTGCTTTGCTTCGTGTTCTGGGCTTCCCGGCGACGGTGGCTTTCAGAGCAGACGTCTGAAGCTTCCAAGTGCACTGCATCATACACAGTGCTGTACGCGACGCTTTCTAAGATTTGTTTCCGAGCCTTGCAGCCAGAACAGGAAACCGACGGCGATCCAGGCCGCCACCCCGACTATTCACTTGGTTGTCCGGTTGACAAGCAGCTACAGTATGGGTCAGCAATGACTGTGATGAAGATTTGGTTTCGGATTCTGATGCCCTGGTGTGATGTTCGGCCCAAACCTCGCGCAGCTTTGGCTTGCTTGAGCGTGGATTCCTTCCAAGTGCAGGCAACAGTCTGATCGCAATCAATTCGCCTGGACTTCTTGGTATGACTGCACAGACCAAGCTCACAAGCCACCAGCCACCCCAGAACCCCAGGACCCCACGCCCTCATAGTCCGAGAAGCAAGGCCTAGTTAGCCCGTACTCGTAGCTTCGACAGCACAGCCACAAACGCTTGGGACGCTTGCAGCTTAGTAAGTGGTCGAAGTAGACGTGGCCATTGAGCATCGGACCACGCCGAGCCAAGTTTTGTCGTCGGAGCCTTGGATGTTGAGCTTGAACCCTGAAGAAAGCAACGCGCGGCATGCCGGAGGCCGCGCCGAGATGCCTGCGACCTACCAGGCTGGCCAGGGCCTGGACCGAGGGGCGCTGCAGCGGCTCTTGGACCGAAAGGCAGAGCTCAGGGAGTCCGGGAGGGACTGGGGGGTGGGGGGTCATCCTGATTCGTGCAGGGTGCCAGCCAGGGCATTCTCAAGGAGTTGCCCGCTGAGGAGCCCGATTTCCATGTTCCAGTTATTTCCGCAAAGAACTAGGTCTAACCAGGTGCCTTTCCGTCCTATGCCTGGCCGAGACGGATTGCAAAGGATCGGTCGAAGCAGTGGGAGGGGCTCATCGGCAGCGGGAAGAAGAAGCTTCGCTGCTCCCAGTGCACCAGGCCTGTACATTCGGCGCAATGGGCAAACCGTTCCAGAAACTGTCGCGAAGTGTCTCCTCGTGCAAGTACACCGTCAAGCAACGAATTGAAGAGCTGCTTTCAGAACCCGTATCCAAAGTTTTGTGACTTACCGGTAGCAGCCACTCTTGTTCCCGTTAGGGCTTCGCTACTGAGGGTTTGGGAATGAAGTTTTGAGCACAGCGTCTCGCGAGGCCGATCGAACCCGACGGCGTGACAGCAAGGCATTGGATCAGTTGCGGGTCGGCTTATCAGCCTCGGCATGTCAGTAGGCCCGAGCAATGATGGCAATATCTAAGACAGCTCAATAGGAAAGCGCATGCACGCGTGCTGTCATTCAGTTCAGTTTAGCCTGCGATGGCTCTGCTTTGTTTCTCACTGTGACTTCAGTCTGCGCAGGCAGCTGATCTGTGGCAGATGCTCTGTGTGGCCCTCAGCATCGGTGTCGGAGCGCGGGCGAGTCGTCAACACTGGTCAGTTCCGCAGCAAAGGCTGGCGTTCCGGCAGACCCGTTCCAGTCTTAGCAGCATTGTGCTTTGGTCTTCGATTCCGATGTCGCGTGACTTGTAGAGAGGCGCGGAAACGACCAGCGCCACAGGAAGTCGCTGGTCCTTGCGGCTCGGCGAAGCTTGTGGCCTTTCTGGTCAGCTTCATGTCTGTTTCAACTTTAGGGCGTTTAAGCCGGTGGCCTGTGACACTTCGGCATTTCGAGATCCGAGGACAGCTGCGTGGACGAGACCAGCCAGGCCACTCTGTGATGAGCTCCTGTCGTAGTCTAGAGTCTAGGAGGTTTCATCCACGGTGCTCACGTTCCAGGCACAGGAGCTTTGTCGGACGCCAAGCACGGAAGCAAACTCGGAGGCAGGTGGGTCATGGCTGCCATAGCTGCGAGCAGATGTGAGTGCATGTCTTCCACTTCAGTGAGGTAAGATCCAGGTTTCAGGCATGGAGTCACCAGAAACATAACTTCGCAAGGAGCTAACGGCATCTCAGCCTCCAACGCCACAAGATGCCGGCATCCCATCTTCGGCTTCCTTGAACCTCGGTGATTTGCCCACACGCTGTTCACATCGTTTGCATGGTCGTCAATTGTGGGATCAGACGTCTCCCGAGGTAGACTTGACTTCTCTCAAGAAGCAGCTTGCGGGTGAATGGCTCGGGCGGCAAGGCCGCGACCACCAAGGGAATATCACTTTTGGACATGCGGCGAGGTAGTAGACAGGTCAGCCCTCAGCCGCAAAAGGTCTTGCGATGCAGCAGCGATTGCAAGCACTTAGAACTTAGAACAGCGACCACAAAAGCAATGCACAGGGAAGCAAAGAATCCTTCGCCGCAATCGTCATGCACGAGCCGAGTGTGCGGCGACCTATCGATGTCAACAGAAATTGGTTGCATTTGGCCACAAAGCAGCAGCTTCCCATGTTGAAACGACGTTTCGCCACATGCCCGACGGCTCGTGGGTGCAGCACCAACTGCTTGTCGGCCCTCCGAGCTACGTCGAAGTAGTCGCTGCTGCATGAATCAAGAGCCGGCATCCTTGTCTTCAATTTTGTAGCAATCTGTTGTTTGCTTCCACGCTTGGCGTGTCGGGAGGCTGCAAATACCAGGTGGTCTTCGGGGACCTCCATGATATCCGCGTCACGCGCGTGCACCAGGATAGGCAGCATGTGGTGGGAAGCATGTTTCCGGACGGCCCTTCACTCCTCCACGAGCTTTCAGGGCCACCGCATACCCCAAGCGGCATTTTTGCGTTTGAGCTGTGCTAAACTCGCAGATACATTTTCGGTTTTTGTCCGTAATTTTAACGCTACGCCGCCCGCCTCGGCTCTCCAGTGGCAGGGCGAGGGTCTTGTAAACGGTCTGGTCAGAGAACGAAAAGAAGACAATGCACCCGTGAAATGCTCGATTCAGAGCTTGGTGGGAAAGCCAAAGCGGGGACGAGGAAAAGGAGACGGGGGTGGGCAGAAGAAGTCGGAGGGCGGTGCGAGGGGAGAGGCAAGGATGGAAGGGAGCGGGAGGGGAGGGGGGGGGGGGGGGGGGGGGGGGGACATTTGGACTGCAGATTAGGTGGAGGGTACCTGAGGTAAGACCCAAGACGCCTGGGCCTCTGGCCTCGGCGGACTGTGCTTGATCTTACCGAGCTAATAGGGTGAACTTTTTTAAGCTTGGTTCTTGGAGAAGAGAGCAATCTGCGACCGCGTCCAGTTTCCTCTCGTTGCAACAGTAACACCGGAGGACTCAACTGCACAGCCCGATGTGCCGCTGTACTTGGACATTCGAGAAAGGCCAGCGCTGTCTCAAACGACATGCAATGGAACACCGTAGCAAAACAACTGTCTGAGAGACTATGACTATGTCGTAAGAAACAGACTTTGCTTACACATATACACACACACACATCCGTATGTATGCGTGGGTGGGTGGGTGGATGTCTATGTATATATATATATATACATGAATATATGTACACGTATGTCTAACCTGTGTGTACGTACGTGCGTATGTATGTATGTGTGTGCTATGCATGCATATATGATATATGTATAGATATGATGTGTATGTGCATGTGTATGTGTAATGTATGCGCATATGCAATGTGTATGTGCAGGCACAGACATGCACACACATACATGTATGTATGTATGTATGTACGTATGTATGTATATATATATATATATATTTATGCAGTACACTCACCAAAGTGCGGGAAACCATGAGATCCTGAATCGTACCTCGCGCACGCGTCCGATAAGAAACTATTTGTGCCCTGGACAAGGAGATCACAAAACACAGTCGATTCCTAGCCTAGGGCTCGTGCATGGTGCGCAAGGGCTTGCCGGTTTCGGGATTGGGGTTCTGTGACTGTCGGAGATGCGGCATCCTTTTGGTTTGCTTGGCTTGGCTTGCTTTAGTAGGGTTGGTTCGGGTTTGCTTGGCTTAGTTCGGCTTCTTTCTGTACTGGTAGGTTCGTGCGAACAATGGTTTGTGCACGGCACGAGCAGGGCTTTGGGGACAAGGACAAGGACGTTCCTGTGCTTTCAAGGTTGCGGTTGCATTCGTCAAGACCAAGAATGAGCGTCGCGCCATCCGTGATGTGTGTGTGTGTGTGTGTGTGTGTTTCTGTCTCCGTGCGCGCGCGCGCGTGCGTGTGTGTATGTTTGTGTCTGTGTTTCTGTCTCCGTGTGTGTGTGTGCCTGTGTGTGCACGCATGTGCGTGTGTCAGGTGCAACGCATACGTGCAAGCATACATACACGAGCACATACACATACACATACATACATACATACATAATTACCATACGTAATTACGTACATACATACGTACATACATTTACATTTATATATATATATATATATACACATACACACACATCCATGCACACATGCATATACATACATATCTACATAGACACGTGCGTATATGCATGTATACATTGTATATATATAATATATATTTATAGACATATGCATTTGTTCATATATACATGTACAAATACATACCCATGCATGTACATAGACAGAGGACATGTGGAAGGACGGACGGAGGACTGACAGAACGACTGATAGCTGCATACACAGACATGGATATATATATATATATGTAGATTATATATACATGTATGTATGCGTATGTATATATATATATATACATATATATATATATATATATATGTGTACATTGTGCTCGCAAAGTGGGTTTCCAAACTGTGTATGAGGCTGATCGGCTGCTGCGTAGTTTGGAAACGCACTTTGCGATTACAGTGTACACACATCTCAGGAGGCCTGGCTGCAGGGTTTACGGCTGATTGCCTGATCGGCTGATCGGTTCTTGCACGGTTTGGTGCAAGAGTTCCGCACGCTGTATATGTACATATGCCTATACCATGTATATATTTGTACGGTGCATATATATGTATACACACACATATGTACATATCTATATGTATATATATATATATATATATGCAGTGTGTGTCTATATACATATATATTTACATATATGCTCATATATACAGAGAGAGTACATATATATGCCAAGTGCTGTATACTTTTAGATATAGATACATGTATGCATGCTACATACATGCATAAAGATATGTCATGTGTGCAATTGATGGTGCATATCAAAGTTTCATGCATGCATGCTTGCCCACATTCCGCGACAGTTGCATTTGTTCACGATGCAGCCGCCTCGGGCGCTTGAGAGCCTCGTCGCAAGCGGCATGTGGCGTAATGCGACGTACGGCTTAAGAGGTTGGCTGTTGCTCGGGGTCTCCAACTTGAAACATCTCGAAACGAATTGGACCAAGCTGCTGATGCAGCATGACAATGAGCTGCCGAAGCTGTTCAGGTTCTTGTGGTGGGGAAAGGACAGGCTCTATTTCCTAGATCTGCTCGGTGCTTGGATTGTTGGATGTAAGCTGCGCCTGCACGACCTTATCCCTTCCTAAGCTCGCCATCGCTGTTCCTGAGGTCTGAGGTCGACTGGCTGTCTGAGCCAGCAAGCCTCGTGTGGCGCGACCCGGGCGCCTCGGTGGGCACCCTGTACTGTACCGTACCAGACCTCCCGACCGACACCTTTTGGACCTGTCCGTTTGACGTCTTGCGATGAGCAACTCCTGCTTGGAAGCCGTTGAAAGCTTCGCAGCCGAACCAAGGCTGTGGCCAGCGGTCAGCATCCCGGTATAGCCTGGACAAGGACACATGTGATGTAAGCTCATGGAGGCGCAGCCAGTGCGGTAGACAAGCAGAGTACGTAATCTGAGGCCCGACATGGAGTGGCAGCGACCTGTTCATGAACGTAACGACAGCTCAGGCATGTTACGGGCTTCTTGCGAGCTCCAAGCATATAATATAGCCTCTACACATCACATTTTGACTCTCTGTCCGGCTCTAGTATTAGTTTACGAGAAGCCGCGACAGGCAGTCAAGTTCGAGTCCAGCGCTGGCCTGCCTCTCACCTGACCTGTCATAGCTGGAAACTTCCGTTGCCTTGGCACTCGCAGGGCTCGACGGACACCGCTCCAGACTGGCGAGGATGTAGCACAGGACACAAAGTCTGAAGGCTGAACAGTGAGTCAGCGTGCTTTACTTGTGCCCCTTCATGCCAGGAGCCAGGAAGCATGCCAACGCAAGCGGGGGGCCCAGCATCTTTCCGACCATGTCCGGTGCTTCCGGAGTCTCCGGCAGGCAGACTCTGTGCCGGCTCAATCCGCTTCGTCGCCCCAGGAGCTTCGCTCAGCCAGCAGTCTTGATTCACGCCACATGCACCGCATGCCTGGTTACTGCCTGATCTCGTAAGGACGCGGAAGCGAAGCCACGGCAGTCGAAGGCCCAGAGCAGCACAGCGCAACAGCGACTTTCTGCTGCCATCGGAAATTTCGGCAGCCAGCTGCTGGGGACTCGCATGGAGCAGGTCTGGTGACTCTAGCGTGGTCTCAAATGCCTCCAGAGCACTCTCGTGTTGCGGCTTCGGAGTGCTATGTGGGCATGGTTTCGAAATGCGCAACGTTGTAGGCGCAGACTTCATCGCGCGCAGTCTGGAAGCCTGCATGGGCCTCGATGGGAAAAGCGACAATACATGTGTGACGGTTGAAGAAGCGCTGGGACTTGGATATCAATCTTAACCTGTCCAGCCGAGCTGCCCAACAGTTTGAGGATTGCAATACTCAACCAAGTCAGTCGTTTCGGCCGATTTCGGGCAGGTTGTGCGCGCGAACTCTACGGACAAAGCTCAGGAGGCTGCGAGATGGTATCATCAAAGTCTCATGTGAGGGAGAAGCGAAGCATGGAAGCTGCAACACACCGCTTTTTTTTTTTTCCCTGGAGGTGCCTGACGAGAGCCGCAAGGCGGCTACGGACCGGAAGGACCGCGAATCAGCGCTGATATCCTTGTAGGATGCTTCCCGCTTGCTGCTTGCGGTGCTCTGTGTGGTGTCAGGACGAGCTCGCCGAAGAAGCCCTGCGGGAGATCATCAGCCAGCTGAAACGGTCCGAAGCTACTTTGGGCTTGAGAAATCTTGCTTCGCAATGCTCCTCCGATCTGACTTCTAAAGACTGGTACCTTGAGAGATCAGCTGTCACTGCATATCACGGCCACAGGCTGAATTGTTCTTGTGGGGCGAAGGAAGCAGTCATGCCCCAGTACGATTTCAAGAGTCATGCATGCCCGGCAGATGCCAGCAGCACGTTTGACCAATCGGAGATCCCATGCAGGCCTGGCAATGGTGGCTACGTTTGGGTCGACGACTGGAACGAGCTTTGGCATGAACTTCAATGTCACATGCATTCAGCTCCCTGGAGCACATGTTCCCTGGTTGGAATAGTGTTGGCTTTGCGGCTGCGTTGTGCGTTTCAGGAACGGTTCAATGCCACCTTGGGCACCGTCAGGCCAGGTCGGGTTCTGTTCATGTTGAGTTGGCCTTAGTCGCAGCTGCCTTGCCAGTGTTGTAACTTCGTGATCCCGGATGCAGCCCGGACGCCTTGCGTTTGATGCAATTGGATCGAATCGTGTATGCAGCCCATGCGGGTGCAAGGACCCTTCGCTGTTTCCGAATTTTTCCCCGTACCTTCACTTTCCAGAAACTGGCACAGGAATTTCATTGAGTCCAAGCCGGACAAGACAGAAGCTCAGCGTGGCCGAAGCTTTCATCCTCAGGGTCCATGAGATATGCCAGCTTCGCTATGCTATGCTGAATGCCATTTCTGGCATGGGTGGACGGTGCGATGGTGTTGGCTCTTTCAGATCTCATGCCATGGGGGGTTCTGCTCCAAGGTTTCAAGTCACACCGACGACAGGGAGGCGTTGCAGCTTTTCTTGTGGTCACCGATTTCGGTGTGCATTTCTGGGCAGGCTCCGGGTTTAATTGCACATTGCCTTTTACCAGAAGCCGAAATAAGATGACAGCCCTTGGAATGCTGTGCAAGAGACAGAGACTCTCTTTCTGCAGGGGCTACCGAGTGATGCTCGTGACTGAAACGCGACCGTCCAAACCGGTGTGGCGAAAGCTTCGAGGCGCTTCCTGAACCGAGCTGCGGTCCTTTTCTGTGTTGCTAAAACAAGAAGCACGATTTACTCCTGCCTTTGTGCAACGACATTGGAGTTAGCAACACACTTTTGAACGCCGCGAGATTCCGGTCACTGTACTGTAAACATGCGCGGCAAGCGCAGCAAGACGCAACTCGTTTCTCCCTATCTAATCACAGGGCGTATGCCACAGGGGATGAAGATCCCCCGAAGGCATTGGCTTCTGATGCCGGCTTTCACTTGCCAAGATGGTAGTTCGGAGCATGTCCTGGCCCGTGTAGACCAAGTTGAGCTAGGTCCCTCCCGCCAATGTCTTGTTGCTACACATGCAAAACCAGGCGTGCACAAAGCACGCAATCCAACATGAGGGCCTGTCATCTTGTCCGACACGACATAGGGTTGAAGATACCAGAGCAGTCTGCTGGAATGTCGGTCCAATGTGTTCAGGGCAGCGAGGGTCAGGCGATCGGAGGTTGAGCCTTCCATGCTCTGAAAGAACATTGACACAAGGGTTTCATGGGTCTTTCGAGTTGCTTGGAGGGTGGAGTAGAATGCACACACACACACACACACACGCACACCCTGTCTAACACACTATCCGCATTCTGTTTTCTTTTTTGAGAGAAGCCGCATCCGAAACCAGCACAGCGAAGAAGACTCCTGGAGCTTTGTTCAAGACGGCAGGTCGGGTGGTGTAGCAGGTTCGTGATCTGCAATGTATAGAGCGGATAGATTCTGGAGCAGTATTTGAGTTTGTGTCTCTACAATGTTCATCCTGATTAGCGACCTTCCCTATGTGGTTGAATTCGCCAACGGCGCAAGAAGCTCAAACTGCGGACCAAGCGAAATCCGCCAGCGCTGTGATGTCGCAGTTGTTAGGAGCCCTTTGCAGATGCAGTTGCTCTCAAGAGTATGTTCCGGCCACTCTGAACTTGGGTTGGGACCGTGTCGACTTAACCAGTTGAAGGTTGAGCATGTGCTGATCATATGCCAGCACGTTTCGTGAGCAAAGCCACTGCACCAGAACCTTGCAAAGAAGGGCCCGCGAGCTGCAAGATTGCCATTTTGTTAAATCGCCCTGTTCTGATCACACAGCTCAGACAGGGCATGGTTTCAGTTTAGCAGGACCAGGTCGTCAGCCGTCGCGAGGACAGGAGATCTCCCCCCTTTAGTCCTTGATGCCGGGAGTCTTTTGATCCTTAGATTTCCTGCCCCCAAGGCAGCTGAGGGCTCACGAGCTTCTCGGGGGCCCGAGGTCCGAGTTTAGCGAAGCGCCGAAGATGGCAGCGACCTCTCCACTGGGATCAGGAAGGGCTTGGATCGGGGCCCGTGACTTGTGATCGCAGGGAGACTTCAACACTGTGGCATAAGAGAAGAGCACTGGGCCTCCCTGCGTGACAACTCCTGCTCCTCCAATCCATGGAGGTTCTTGCGAGAGCAGAAAAAAAATTCCAGAGTCCAATGCTTCGGTGCTTCAGCGACTGCCTGCTTGAACTGAAGCGTCTGCGTTGCCATAAGGAGTCTTCGAGCCAGAAGATGCCGCAGTGCATCGCTTTGGCATTGCGTGCACCCGGCAGGTTGCACGCAGTTGCCGCGACACGCTGGCCGCGACATTCCCGAACTCCATGGAAGGTGCCCTGTGGCATCGGCTGTGCTGTGAAGTCCGAAGCCCTTCGCCTTCAGCGATGCCTGGCCCCTGGCCCTGGCAGGACGTCAGCTCTGTGTCTTCCATGCCTGCAGCTCCCGGGATCTCCCGCTGCATCCTCAGTCAAAGGCCGCACTGGGCCACACTGCTCTGAAGCCCCCAGCCTCCAGAAGCGCTGCAAGTCAGGCAAAGGAACAGTAGCAGCGCCTGCACTAAGAAATCAGGATACGTCGGATACGTGCCCTCCCAGAGCTGATGACATCCAACTGGTCTTCGTTGTAGATGTTTGCCTGATTGTGGAAATTGAAGCACATATCTTTGTAGCCAAGGCTCTACAAGAACACTGAGCAACCCTTCAGAGACAACTTGGGAATGGTGGTCGTGCCGAGCAGCGACGAGGCCGATTGGGGGCGAGCCCATTGTGCTCGGATCTTGCCAAAATGAGAAGGTGTTGCAACTGGTAGCCGGAGTTGTTATCGCTCACTGAGAAGCTCAAATGTTAAAACGGACACAAGGCATAGGACGCGTGGAAGTCAACTTTGATATACGCGATCTCTCGCAACCACCCACCATCGAGCACATGTCAACCTCACGTTTTAAGCACGTGTCCGGGGTGTGCAAATCCGCATGCAACTCCTCGTGGTCCGCCGTGCGCAGAGCGGCCGGTCGCTTCCGCCGGTTCCTCCGATTCATGAATCTTTTCATTGCTATAGGTATTCATTACCTGGTCATTGCCCCTAAACTCAATTTTCGAATGTAGTTTGTGAGTGAGCGCAGCGCGCGGTTCGGCGGTTTGTACAGCGACAGACACAAGGAGCGCATGCTAACTGTTTTGGAGTTCTTGGCGCAGGATTTCCTGCTGGAAAATCCGTCCCACCTGTCCTACCTCTCCGAGGACATGGTGGATGCAATGGCCTTACTCGTAGCGTGGCTCGGCGATGCTTGGACTTAAAGCTTCCGGAGACCGGACCGGACCAGAGGTCTCCCAAATCGAGCAGAAGCTGCTTCCGACGCTTCGGGAAGGACAGGGACGTCGTGACGTTCAATCAGAGAGGACCCGCCGGTTTGATGCAGGAGACTTGCAGGCAACGGTGCAGGCCCGGATCGTGCGCGGGTAGCAGCGTAGCAGCGTTCCGCGTTTGTTCCTATGGAGCTCTTTGGCAGTTGCTGGGAGCAGCCGCCGCACGTTTCCTGCTGGCCCCGAGCAACGGCGAGGGCGATCTGCAGGCCAAAAAACTCGAACGGAGGTTTCTGTCACCGTTCTCTACTTGGAGTTTGCTGGCTGGACGCAGACTGCAGCCTTAGCTGTGCCTCTATGAGGATCAACTTGACAGGCAGACTGTGTCAAGCTCGGAGCAAAACGAATTGGCGCCACCTTGCTTGTGTCTTGGCGGCAAGCTGTGCTCGTGCATCTACAAAGCTGATACAAATTTCCCTGCGACCGATAACATGCCGTGAAACGCTTCCGGACAAGGCAAAGACGAGGGAGGATGTCAAAGGGCTCGCTGCTTAGACCAGTCTGCCACGGGAGACCTGTGAATTTCGGCACGATGTCTCGGTGATGTCAGCAGACATGGCAGTCCAGCGTTCCCGCCAGATCTGGACCCATCACTCATCACCAGAACCAGCCTGTTCTCGACTTGATAATGAAATGCTGCTACCTGGATGTACTCGACGGTTTCCGTGCTGATGCCAAAAACCAGACCAACAACCCCCAGCTGATGCCTTGGGAGCTACTGTACAAGGCTACGTAGGGAAGTTCCTGCAAAGTTGCCAGGACCTTCCAGCGAGCCCTAGGCCCTGAGGGCGTCCTGAAGGTGGAGGTGCTCCCGACCCGGTTTGGGCAACCGCTTTGCTTCACCATTTCGCGTTTGCAAGCACAGGACTTGCGCAAGTTCCTGCAATGCATCGACCCGACGCTTAAGGAGAAGGAAGCCAATGCACTGGACAAGCAAATGTGCGCTTGAAGTCCGTCTTGGAGTCTGTTGAGTTTTTACATGCCGGTCCAACCGTCGCATACCGTTCATTTCGTCCCGGGAGCTTGAGCAGGGCAGGTCCTCGTGTAGGAGGTGGGTCAAGCACCTACAGAACTACGTCCCCAGGTCCTCAGGCCCTAGGCGGTCGAGGAAGTTGGAAACGTAGCAATGTGCACGTTGTTCTTTTTATGCACGTCTTGTTTTGGGCATGTTTGAGGGGATCGATACGTTTCACTTTTTGGTATTTCCTTGACGTTAGCAATCGTGTTGCCGAAGTTCTTGAGCAAATGTTTCTTGCACAGTGCTTGAGTAGTAGTACCAGTAGTAGTGAGGTGGTAATAGTAGTCGTAGCCGTCGTTGTCGTCGTAGTGGTGGTAGTAGCAGCAGCAGGAGCAGGAGCAAGGAGGAGGAGAAGGGCAGCAGCAGCAGCAGTAGTCGTAGTGGTAGTCGCAGTCATGGTCGTGGAAGTTGGAAACAATAGTAGTAGGTAGTGGGTAGTAGGTTGTAGATTGCGGTTTCTAGTACTTAGTAGGCGTCGTCGTCGTAGTAGTGGTAGGCAAGAGGCAGGAGCGGCAGCAGGGACAAAGAAGAATTCAGAGACAGCAGCAGCAGCCAGGGGGCCGTGCAGTTGCCAACTTGGAGTTGCTTTCTACTTTCAGGAGATCGACCAGCTGCTGAACGCGACGCCCAAAAGCGCTTCCGGTCTAGTCCGCTACCTACTGGCGGATTTGGTTGAGAGTTTTGGGTTTAGGGCACGTCGGGCTGATGGGTACGGATGAAATCTTAGTGGAGTGTGTGGACATCAGCGGATATCAGCAGGCTAGATAGAGTTACATAGGTCTAGAAGTAGCAGTGAGAGTCTCATTTCTACGCTACCTAAGGCGAAGTTTTCTACACCTGGTCATGGGAATGTCGCTGTACCTTCGTAAAGGACCGTCACTGAGCCTCTCTTTGCCAGGTGGCCGGTGTTGAGTTCATGGACTGGATCCTCAACAGTTTGCAGCCGTCTGGGCCCGAACGTCGCGCCAATCAGCCAACGACTTGAGGCTGACACAGTCCAAGTGCTGTCACGTGTTTCAAAGTTTGTGCTGAGGTGCGCGTGAACTGACTCGGAAGGAATGTCTCACCCACAGAAAATAGTTCATTGATGACCGTGAGGGTCAACAAGAGGCAGAAGCACACTCTTGCAGTCTTTTCGGTTATGTGCGCAAGTTTGCGCGTAATATGGAGCGGACATAGACATCTTTGGTGAAACTCGTTCAAAATTTCCTGACAGCAGAGGGCACAAGTCCCCAGTCCCTATAGCCTATATCGCGTGCCCATCTATACGGGAGGTGATGGACAAGAGACAAATACCTCCCAAGTGCATCTATCATCGCTTCGTGCAGCGGAAGTGGCTGAGCTCAGCTGCTGGCTGCTAAGATCCGGCCTGCTCCATTGCACACATCGTGGAACACGACAATAATCGGGCACCCAAGGTGCCCCTCTGGCAGCTTCCGCCAGGGCTTTGGAAGCGCCTCTGTATGTCATCATTTCACACTTCTCCTGTGACACCCAAGAAGGGCATCATAGCGAGATGCTGAGCGTAATTCTGGGTCATGGTCCGCTCATCGGGTCACTTCGCAACCGTTTAGAAAGTGTTTCAGATCGCTTCAGATAAACCACCGAACATGTGTTGAAGGCCCGGCAATCCAGAGTTCTTAATCAATCCGAGGAACTGAATCAGAAGGTTCTGCAGAGTCGTCGTCGATCTCCTACACGAGTTAAGGCTGTGTGGAACCCTATCTCCTTTTCTCGTGCTTGATGCGATGGTTCACTGAAAAGGAGCTGAAGATACTAGTCGCGGAGCTCGGTCCATGCCTGGATGTCACTCTCTTGCGGCCCTGTGCTCTCGAACCGGGATGCAGGGTTGGACCTCGAGTTGGCTTGGTCTCGAAGGCGTGTGTAAATGCGTGCAACCAGGCAGCTTTGTCAAAGTCGTCGCATCGGGTGCGACACTAAGGTTGCAGCGGTCAGTGTGACCCTAACAAGCATTGATCGAAGAGTTTACCAGGGATCGATCGAAGGCTATTTGTCAGCTTGCCCAGCAAGTGCCCTCTCCCTGCTTGATCTGGAGCATGGTATGCTTTGCCGCCTTTTGCTGCATCCATGCCAAGTATTTGTTAGCAGATACCACTGAAGACTTGAAATCCAAACATCCATCCCGACCGTTACATCATGTAAGAGTGACATAGGAAGCACCTAAGTTGAGCCAGACGATCGACCAAACACCTCTCAAGTCTGCCCCCCCTTTTGAAGTGAGCATCGAGAGTCGCAGTACCACCTTGCATCACACGTGAGCTTCTTGTCCCTGTGCACCCCGCTCAGCAGCATGGCAATACGCTTTGCGCTGGATAGCGACGGGAATGCTTCTCACACTCGTGGGGATCCAAGACACCAAGCCACCCTGGTACCGCAGGGCCCAACCCATCACCTGTCTTTGGATGCCACTGCGAGTCCAGGCAGCGACCCCGGGAAAAGGAGACCCAGTCTCGCCGGGTGCACAGAGCCTCAAGAGCCTGCAGCCTGTCCTTAGTATCCTTGACGAGACAGACCCGCCATTGTCAACTTGCATAGGAGTGTGGTGGAATGTCCAGTAATGGTTTCCTGTGGCATTGACACCGCATGCTGACAAAACCATTGTTTTCAGCATCTGTGCGAGGATTGCTAAGCAGGATCACTGTCGGCAAGATGCGGTAGGGATCGATGGAATGCCGTGGCACACGGGGGCCAGAAACGCCGCAAGGTTCTATCGATAAGTGATAAGTAGATAAGTACAGTCGTGGGAAGAGAAACTTCCTGGCCGCCGAACGGGATACAGGGGCTCGACAGTTCAGCTAAAGGGGAATGTGTCGAGCTCAGGCCTAGGCTTCACAGACTTACACTGACGTAGGCTTTGAACTTCGCCCCTAATCCCCCGTTTCAGTAGTTCCCATCTGACCGAGAACGGCGGCAACGATGACGGCAGCCAGGTGCTGGCGGGGTGAGAAGTGACGGTGTGAAACTTGTGACACCGTGGCCAGACAGGAGTCGAGATTTTCGATTGGATCAGGTGTTGATCTGGCGCCCGTCGTGAATGGCTGTTCGTATTGTTTGACCTTCCTGGTAATGTTGTTGTAGTGTTTTTGCCATATCCAGCATGTCATCAGTAGGCATGGACCATGATGTTGCTCGTGTCGTGCTTAAGCTTTTGCTGCGTCTGATAGTCTTGTGCCAGGTCGCCAGTCCTCGGAAGGCGACGATGGAGCTCCGTCAAATCCCCAGCTTCGATCAGCGGCAGTTCTGTGGATGTTCTCCCCGTGCGCTTCCCTCAATCAAGAAGATGAGGTCAGCAGTGGGTCATACTCCGCGAGGATGCTCTGCTCTGTGATGTGTGTCAGCCTCTGGGGTCTCTTGCCCGTGCGAGGAGTGGTCCGGCTTCTTGGCACAGCGACAAGCGGAGCAGGACGGGAGCCAACGGGCATTCTGACTTCAGAATGTTATTGATGTGTGCAACGTACATGGATTAGGCGGGTGACTCTTAGCTGCCTTAGCTGGACCCTGGACGCCAGTCCTGGTTGCTCTAGCGGGACAGCTTGCGGTCCTGGATCGAAGTCACAGTCCTGCTGCATCGATCTGCTGATGTAAATTTGAAAGTTTGTCGCCTCAACCTTCTTACTTGTAGCCGTTTTAACCCCGCTTGAGCTGGTATCAAAGAGGAGCCAGGAAGGCAATGCCCGCAAAACAATGGAAGACAAGGGCGCGTGGCTTCCAAAATGCTCGGATATGTAAGCTGCACATAATCTGTGATTGGCGAAATCTGGGATTCTTACACCTAATTACAGTTTATGTGCCGCCCTCGGTGCGGCTGTCAGGTTTGATGGCAACCGCATTCAAGCAAAACGATCGGACACAAGCGCACCGATAACATAGCAGCTGGTGGAGGTGTCCGGCGTGCAAGTGCGCAGAAGAATAGCGGACATCTGACCGAAACTTTCAGAACTTCGAGCAAGTGGGTGAGGGGGTGGTGCCGGGACGTCTCGACGTTGCTTTGGCATGCCTTGTCGAGGATGCCTTTGTTGAACAGCTGCTGCAGCGGATGCCCCGCTGCTTGGCGGCGCAAGTGTGTGGGCTTTGCGGACTAGTGGAGTGGAGGCTTGGGATTCCTTTGTGTGCTTGGCAAGGCCAGCATGTGGACGAGAAGCTCTCCGGTGTCGGCTGCCTACCTTGCATCACCTAACACACGATACACCATGTGGATGTCTGCTTCACGGCAAAGGGATCCTTTGGATGCTACTCAGTTGCCTGCGGGCATGCTGCAACAACTCCCCTGGTGTGATGCTAAGTTCTCGGACTCCTCGCCGAGCAGATCTGAAGAAAGTCACCCTCAGACCGGCTCGGCTGTGCAGCTGCAGCCGATCAGGCCTGAAATGCTCGGAAGTGTGGAAGTGCGGGAGCATGGCTCCAGTGCCCAGGTTCTTTAGAGTCAGCCTCAGCACAGAAATGCAGTAGCCTGAAGCACCCATGTGCAGACGCAGTTGCAGCAGTTGCAGCATGCTTCGCAGCGATTCTCACAGGGAGGACCAGGTCGGCACTCGACAGGTCTGAGAAGATGATGGTTTTCGAAGACTTCGCCACGGAAGCAGCGACGCGCTCCTTGGCTTTGAGCCTTCTGGTGGGGTCTGTGAGCACGTGCTGGAGGTTTCATTCGGTCCCCCCCACACACACACACACGCACACCTGCGAGTCTTGTGTTAGCGCAACGACGGGATCAGCTTGAGGAATGAAGCAGTTCGTTGGAGACGAGGAGAGCGAGGCCGTTCGTGTGCATTCTGTAAGGCGACAAGAAAGGTCGAAAAGCTGCATCGGAGTTCACGACATGCCCGTTTCATCAATTTAGCTTGCTGGCAGCGCGATGGAAAGCTGCTGGCCGTGTGGCAAACTTCCTAGCTCGTGATCGCCATCGGCACAGGTGAGCCATTCCCAGAGCACCAGCCACAGAAGGATTGGCAGCACGCACTCTCGAGGAAAAAGCAGCTTGGCACAATCCGAGGCGAGCCCTCTTTCGGAGCTCCAACTCCAACTTTGACGACCCTGCATGTGATTCTGAGGCACCGTCTCTTCCGAGGAAGATAATGAGCGGCTTCATTCTGTCCGCGAGTTCGAGAAGAGGACTGGGCCCTCATGCGGAGCTTGGCGGAGCTGGAGGAATGTTGAATGGGGTTTTGATACGTCGCCACGAGCGCAGCAGGACCTCGGCCATGGAGAACGTCTTGTTTGCCATGGAAAGCAGCCACAGGCGGCTTTCGGTCGGTACTCCGGACTGCCTCAGCGTTGCGTAACTTGAGTCTGCAGGCTCAGGCGATGGTTCAACCGCATTCCCTGGGGACCAAGGACCACGAGCGTGCATCGTGTAGACTCATCCGTAGGCAGAGAGATGCTTAACGGTTTCGGCGACCAAACTTGGAAGGGAGCGTCCGTCGAATTCTGCAGGATATTGCAGTCTATCATCTCTTGGACCCGTTGGCTCTGCAGCGCCTGGGAGACAAGGAGTTTCCACTTCCAGCCATCAGCCGGCCTTACAAAGCGCCACACAAGAAAAGGGAAGCCGGTAGGCCCTGTAGGCAAACAGCCCATCTCAAAATAGACTTATGCAAAGTGTTGTTGCTGCTTACTGCCGGCCTCGCATCCGAGGCCTGCATGAACCCGTGACAGCCTCAGTCTGAAGTCCTTAGGCCGAGAAGATCCGCCTTGCACCCCTCGAACCCCAACACCCAAGGAAAGACGCGGCTGTTGTCAAGCCATCCTTAACAGCACCCTATTCTGAGCCTCGCTTGCAGTTCAGATTGTGGATGCATTCTTTAAGGATAGCTTCCGAAAGCACAGGAGCACAGGAAACCGCTCCTTTTGATCTGATGCCCCAACATGCAGCGTGCCACATCCAGAAGAGTCGAGTCTATTCAGCCGCCCTAATTTGGCTGCTGGTTGTTGTGCTTGGTGCTGGCTCAACACGCGCATGATCAGGGCAGTGTCATAATGTGCCCGCAGCAGGCTCTTTCTGCACGCTGGTGATCCTTGCGAGACTCGGCAGCGTAGTGTCGGCGGGACATGGCACCGTCATCATTGAACATCCATGTGAAACCATTGCCATAGAGGCTTGAGATTCGCGCGGAAAGGGTAGTACTTGGAAGCGCCTGCTCATGTGCACCGAGGAATGTGCTCGTCATTCTGTACACGGCTAATTGGACACTGGAGAACGAATCCTTCGACGTTCCATATGCACTTGGAACTGCAGCCTAGAAGAGCCTAGACTTGCACGCTCTGTGCACCCCTGCCCCGGTCTTTGCCCTGAGCGCCGGGTGTGGTCTGCTAAGCCCGCGAAGCATGTCGACTGGACACCGTGCGAGCGGCTGTCTTGCACCGAGGCAGTGTCAGGTCTAGATATCTTTTTCTGATCCTCGGCTGATCTTGGGCAACTATAACCGTAGAAGCACTACAGAATGTGTGCGCGCCTGCTTGGTGTTTGTCTTTGAGGGAAGTTTTCTGGAAGGGCCTCCTTTTCAGTTTCGCGGACTGTGGGCCCGAGCATCCCGGTGAGGTGCCGAAATGAGCAGACGGGCGCTAATCGGCGGTTTCTCAAGTCTCTGAAGACCGAATCCTTGTGTGTTTCCCTTTGCCTCCGAAAGCTAACCTTGGAGCCGCAAGAAACGCTGCTACTAAGCAGGTTGCTGTCGACCAACAACAACGATCACTTGGTGTTGGGCCAGCTTTAGAAGCAATTGATTCGTGGGATTCGAGGGCCGAAGCTGAAACTGTACAAGTCGTCTCCAACATCATGTCTCGCCCCTCGCCCTAGAACGATCTGGGGATCACCCTTTTTTTGTGCCCAGGTGTCGTCTTGTGTTGCAGTTGTTGGAGAATATATTATGCATGATGCAGTGCGACCGTGCGACAACAGACGAGGTGCGGTGTACCTTGTTGAGTCTGGCCTGAAGATCCGTGTCCACAAAGCCTACTTCTTCTGGAACGAGGAGTGGTCTTGCAGGTGACATCGTTTGCGACATTTTGCGGCCAAGTGCTAGGACTGAACGTGTCTTGCGTTGCTGCCGACATCTCCTTCTCGCGGGATCTTGCGACATGCTTCTATTGTCATCGCAATCATGTCCTCACTTCGGCAGGAGGCTCCTTGGAACGTCTTCGACTTGATACTGGTAATACTCGCGACGTACGACCTGGTCGTCTCCTTGCAGCGCCTTGGACACCTTCTTCTGCGCAGTTTGCCTTTGAAGTCTGTCGCTTCGTTGAACACGGGAAGGCTTGCCTGCGTACGTAGAGTGACTCAGTGACAGTGTCCGAATGACGACAGTAGCTGAGAAGTGCAGGACTGTAGGAGTGGGGTAGCGCGGCTTCTTGCGGCGACAGGTACGATGACGGACATTCCGCCAACATGAACTTCATGAGGCAGACAAGATGGGATTTTAAACCACCTTTGTTCGTTTTGTGATGCCCGGCAGCGTTCGTGCCAGGTCCTTGAGAGTGGTCAAGGTGTCGCGCATCCTCAGGTGGGCCTCGCGTAAAATCCGCAATCGTGTGACACAGCTGAGCAGATTGGGCGTATGTAGTGTAGTGTGGTGCGAAGGACGAAGCAACCGTAGGTGTTGCTGCAGCTTGCAACGCTTGAGAAAGATGTTGACTCACAGCATACTTCCAAGCTTCTGAAAGCATGCAGACAGTCTCGATTCTCGATGGCACTCACGCGGGCTATCGCACGCTGCTACTTCAAAAGACCTTCATGACTAGCAAACATCGCAGACGTTTTTCCATTACCTGCTCCGAAGGCTTGTCCGGGTCATCCGGGTATTCCGAGATCTGCGGTGCATGCTGTTCTCAATTGTCTGGTCCTTCAGTTCTCTTTTCTGGCCGCTTGGCTTGGACTACAGGTGTAGATATTGTAGACCTGACTGGACATGAGTCACTGCTCCGCCCCATGAAAGATAAGAGGTCTGCTGCTTTGCAATTAGGAAGTGTTCTTGATGTGCTGTTTCCATAAGCTCGTATGCTTCCACATGTGCTGCTGGCGATGATGCCAGCAATCACTTCTCTTGGTGAAGACTACACGAAGCAGCCCCCGGTTGCAGCAGAGGTGTTTGGTGCTCATCTTCTTTGTCATTCTGGTGTTCTCACTGCTGATTGTGCAGCTACTCGATGCCGGTATTTGCCGTTCGCTGAATCTACAGGTCAATCCTGGTATGTAAGGATATGGATACCTCCAGGGAAAGACATGTAGCCAGACAGATAGATCGACAGATCAGAACTTCGCATCATTTCGCGTCGTCATGCAGACGCAAAACAATGTTGGTCATGTATGTACGGGCCGGTACTTTTGCACGTGCCAGTTCATACAAGTGCGCAGGCAGACAGACAGTTCGTTCATGAGGCTGGAGCGAAAAATGAACAACGCAGGTTATCTCTGCTGGAAAAAGCTTTGCGGTCACACAGCTTTGGAGCATGTGTTGCAGGAACCATCGTTACCGAAGAGAGGCGACGAGTTTCTCAATTACAAGCTTGTTACAGGTACGTAAATGTTTGGGAAGGGTAGGACTGCAGTGCGGACATGCACACTCCATCAGTCATCGGACGGGAACATATACATTATACGTCTGGCTTAGTTAGTTTCAATCGGTGTGTTTTGGTCAGTCAGGGGTGCAGGGCGGTTGCTCCTCCACGAAGCCTTCGCCAGATCAACACTTCCGAGAGCTGTCAGTGGGCAGTTTTCAAACACGAACAGGGGGCCGTTGTCGAGCAAAGATGTCTCCACAAAGGTTGGTCACTGAGCACATCGTCGAGAAGGCTTCTGGTTTCTATGGTCATCAAATGAAGCTGCAAGTTTGCATGTGAAAGCTGACTGGCTTATGCCTATGATGGGAGGATGTGGATGGCCTCGTCAAAGAGGACTTCCTTTACTACTTCGGCTCAGCTCCTTGGATTGCAGACCAAGGAGGCTCAGTCAGCTTTCTCTCAGGCGTGGTGGAATCCGCTTCGGGCAGCGAAATCGGACTTGCCTCTGTATTCGTCCCCCTTCACTGCCACTTCATCAGGCAGACCTCAAGCCTTTGCCCGAATCTGAACTGCAGGTGCAGGCGACCATGGCGACTCTATACCAGCAGCTAGGCCGCGAGAAGCTAGGTTTGTGGCAGACGACTGTTGACAGCTCTGTTCGCGTGCAGCTGGCAATCATAGACCCTCTCCTCAGCTATGGAATTCTCTTCAGAGCTTCACACTCTTGTTTTGCCCCGACCAAAAATGCTGCAGCTTAGGGCGTGCACTGGTGGAGTGGACTGGAGAAATCCTTATGAGCTGCTAGCCACTTGGAGTCAACGGCTTTCAGATATCTGAAGTAGAGGGGAATCCACCTCCATGACAAAGGAATACACTGGCGAGATGGGCGCTGTTGCCTTCCTCTTCTATGCGTCTTAGCTGCGTTGTCGTGGGTGTTCAGTGCTCCTTTCAAGCCTGATAGCGGTTTGGTCAAACGCTTTTGCTTGCAGTGGACGATAGTGGACGGAGCTCGTCGATCGATGCTCTTGTCTACTTGCGGGAAGGTGGCATTTTTCGAGTTTGCGGTCTTTAACGTCCTGACGGGCGCACCTTGGCAGCAAGGATTGCTCACAGGATTCGTTCGATCATGGTGGCTGCGGCATGCACAGATCCTGGAAATGGCCTGAGGGGTGCGCAGCGCGCGGCGCAAGGTTCTCATCTAAGTCCCTGACTCGCGCCTTCCTCGGTAACAGTTGTAGATACTCGCCTACATCACGCATCCTGGAAACGGTGTAATTATTAGTCGCAAATCGCCACAATCAACAAAATTCATATGCGCACACAAAGAGAGAAAAGAACAAACCACCCCCCCCCCTCCCCCCCCCCACACACACACAACACACAACACACAACACACAACACACCACACAACACACAACACACAACACACAACCAACACACACACACACACACCGCATACGTGCAAATGCATGTACTTGTTGATGTCGACCCCACTCGTGTAGACTGGTCAGGCACCAACGGAGCCCAAGCTATCCCGCCGCTTTGCATGCCCTCTGCTCAGGTCTTCGTGGATCATGCAATGAAAGTGCCCTGGAGTGATCATATTGATATTCAAGCCATCATCCAGTACTTTTGCAGATCACCGGATGGCCATGTCGGAGGTGTCTGCAGCCGATCGGGAGTTGGCCCTGGCGGAGCAGAAAAAGAAGGAGAGGACAGAGGTGCACTGATGCAACTGCTGAGCTTGTATCGCGGCATCTTCCCGACTGATCAAGATGGATCAATCTGCATGGCCAGAATGCTTCTTGAGCGCAGGCAGAGCGCTTGCGAGACACCTGTCGCATCATCGATGCGGATGGAGATGGCAAGGCCGAGCTGATTTAGAATGCAATGCCGGCCTCCGGTAAGACCTACTAGGCCTTACATGGCCTTACTGCCTGCTTTTGCAGCGAGATTCTTCCTTTCACTTAAGCCGTGACCTCCGTTGGCAGATCTCCTGGGTTGAATTCCATGACTTCCTGCAGTTCGTGGCGACCCCAGCTTCGGTGGGAGCACTGCAACTCTAGCATGCAGACTTGTTCGATGATTCAAGCTTCGTTGCAGATTCGCATCAACCAAATCTGAGGAAAATGGCTACCGGAACATGGCTTCCCTGGGTCTTGACATCTTCGATTCCAAGAAATTCTTCAAGTATCCTTGTCCGCAGACAGAGACAGAGAGAGACAGAGAGAGAGAGAGAGAGAGAGATTTGACGGACTGCACTGGTCAGCAGGTTACGGTCGAGACCTCATGTTGCACAGATTTTTGAACGAGGCATTCGTAGTTCTGCTTTCATCGGCATCTCCCCGTATGAGTTGCACTCTCAAACGCTCTTGAACTCTATCGTTATCATTGCCAACTGTCGCTGTCGGAGTGACAGTAACACCCAGTTCTGCTGTCCGACCCAGGAACTTGATGGTCATGACGAACCAGCGGGAGATCGAGATCACACAGTTTGTTTCTGGCTGCATGCGCATGAAAGGCCTGCGTGGCTCTGCTCCGCTTCCACAGGGATCAACATGGGCAAAGGCTTGGGCCAAGTGAGTTTTAAAGTTTCGGTTTCGCAGGGACCCGGGGCGGCGGTCTGGTGCAACCGCCTTAACGACGCAGCTACGAGAAAGCCGAGGGAAGACAGAGACTCAGGAGGGCCAGAGCCTGGGAAACAAACTATTCAACCGGGGGTTGTACTGGTACCAGAGGATACAGCAGCAGTGGCAAGACATCATGGATTTCACGAGAGAGCGCAGGAAAGCAACAGTGAAGCCACAACAAGCGAGCAACTGCAGGTTTGACGGAAGTCACAATATGGCAGAACGACTCGAAGAGGAACACTTCATGCATCTACTGTGGCTGCCGCCAGGAACGATTTCCGAAGTGCGCTCAAAAAGGATTTAAGCGCCCGCAGAACGGCTGCAAATTATTTGTGCACAGAGCATCACAGAGCTCCGCTGTGCTACAGCTCCACAACCCACCCACATCCACTGCTGCATCGTCCCACCCCTTCGCGAATCAAGTTTTCAGTCATGGTAGTGTGATTTGAAGAAAAGGTACCACGCGCACACGTTCTGTGCAAGATGACCGAGCAAAACACAATGAAGCCACAGGACTCTGGGCTAATCGGTTTCCGCTCACGGCATTACCACGACCAGTCAACTGCACAGAGTGTCCTGTCTGACCTGATATGAACCCTTTCATCCTCCGGGCCTTTGGCCAGGTACTGCTACCGGCCACTTTTCTGCAATTAGTGAAGGTCGCGTGACCGGTGCTGTCGACTTTCATCCGGTTTGAAGCCTCGAATAGCTTTCTCCCCCCAGGGCCCGTTGAGCAAAGAAGCTAGGCATTGACCTGCACACGTTAGTCGCCGAGCTCTCCACCTTCCAGCGCCGGCAAGAGCAGCTCCAGGCAGAGGGGCGACGAAAGTCCAAGGCCAATGACAATCGGGTTCCCTCGTGCTTCTACTACGACTTCAGCTGATCCCAAGCGCCCCCCGCAAGCCCCCATTGAAAGCTGGCTCCTCGCAGGAGATGGTCGCATCGATGCTGAGGGATCGTGCGATAAGGCTCCTGTTCTTAAAGTCTAAGTCCAAGTCCAACGAGTGTGCGGACAAGTGTTGGTCGACGGTAGCCAATCCTGATGGCATCATTCATGAATACTTCGGTAGCTCGACCAAATTCGACCAAGGTTCCGCTCAAACGACAGGCACCTTGGCTCAAAGTATGAGGAAGGATCTGCGTGAGGTCCGACGCTCGAACAGTACCAAGATGCGATGCTAGGAGCTCATTAACAGCCAGAGGGGGCCGGTGGTAGTAGGAGTAGTAGTAGGAGTAGTTGGAGTAGTAGCGGCAGTAGTTGTAGTCGTAGTAGTTGTGGTCGTTGCAGTCGTAGTTGTGGTAGTAGTAGTAGTAGTAGTAGTAGTAGTAGTAGTAGTAGTAGTAGCAGTAGTAGTAGCAGTAGCAGTAGCAGTAGCAGTAGCAGTAGCAGTAGTAGCAGTAGTAGTAGTAGTAGTAGCAGCAGTAGTAGTAGTAGTAGTAGTAGTAGGAGTAGTAGTACGAGTAGGAGTAGGTGTAGTGGTGTAGTAGCACTGGCAGTAGCAGTAGCAGAGACAGTAGTATGTTAGTTTCATTAATCGTGATGGTGGTGGTTCGGGGAAGGCGAAAGAGACAGCTTTGGACCGCGTCAAATATTCCGTTCACGGGCCTTGCTTTTTGGAAGGCTAGGGTTGGCTGGTCTTCGGCCGGGATGAGGGCTAGCCGCTCATGTGCATTTCTTATGGCTTAATCTTAGTGGATTTCGGTGGCGATTCCATCTTGGGTTTTTCTAAGAGTCTCTAAGCCTGGTTACAAAGCTAGCTCAAAGCCCAACCGAAGAGGCATCTGCGGGGGCCGCTGAGCCTATTCAGCGGATGTTTTGTCAGCTAGTGAATAAGATGACATGTCTTAGTCTTCGCGTAATCGAATGATGATTGCTCGGCACACCTTCAGGATGAGCAGCATCGTTGCAACGCCGGTGTCGCAGGCCGCTGCCCAAGCTTAGGGTCCCGTAGGTATTCAAAATCTCGTCGAAGCCACAAAGTTGAGGGACCTTCGCGCGGCTCGCGGGAGACTGTCCCTTCTTTCGTGGATTGCTATCTTCGCTGGTTGCAATGATGTTGGCCATTCACCTCCAATTAGCCAGCCCTCGAATCTGTGGCCTTTCCCGCGAAGAAGCTCTGGTGTGCGATGACGATTCCTGCAATAATCAGGCTGGGGCGAGCGATCCAACGATGTTCGCCTCGCACAGCAACGCGTCGCTGTCCGAAAGGAGTGTCTCGTGATGCCGGCAGTACACAAGCACTTTCACAATCGGAGTAAGTTGGTGTTGCCACAGCTTGCATCTTGCCTCGTAAATGCCTGCTAGATTCGCCGCTGCTGCTGCGCTGCTATTGCGTTCTACCATAGTATGTTCGGTACAGATTCGACAAAAAGTGTAAGTCCGCTGAGCAGGTTGAGGGGCCGGCTTGGCAGGTCTTGACTTTTCACTCTTGCGGCATATGTACTGACTGATTCAAGCAGTTTTACACCGCTCCGAGCTCAAAGGCAGGAGTCGAGGCTCAACATGTCGTCGTCACGGCTATGAGGATGTGCGCCGAGAGCCGGAGCTGTCGGTACAGCCGCGCGCATTGCGGTAGCTCAGCATTCCAGCTGCCACATACCCTGGCCAAGCACCGAACTCATGTCATCATGTGTTTTCCAAGCCACTCCCGAAAATCCTTGCTCGGGACACAACTCCGACGACTGGTAGTAATCTATCCCATGAGTTGGTTCCATGAAAAAGCAGATGTTGTATCACAGAATATGAGTAGTTGGTGGTATCGACAGGAACGCACAACCACGCCTTGCTTTGGGGCTTGCGACAGCAACGGAAGAGATGTTGTCGATGCAGAGGGCATAGCAGCACATTTTGCTTTGCAGGAGCAACAGCCAGGGCCTTGTGGTCGCAATCCCATCAGAAGGACTGCCGCCAGATTGCAGGGTCCAGGAGCAGATTGCTTGTGTGTATCCCTGTGTTGCGCAGGTGCCAGGGGTATCGATGCAACGCCGTCGAAGCCGCTGCGTGCAGGACTACTCGAGTCGTGTCTTTGTGTAAGGATGGAACTGATGGAATTTGCCTGGGTAGTCTCGAGCTCTGCTCTCTCTACGAAGTTGCGAGAGGGTGGAGATTGCGAGGGATTCTGGGACCTGTAGGTGGCCTCCGAAAGTCCAGATCGGAGCTGAGTCAAATATCCGACGGCTGGGGCCCTGGCCTTTGCAGCAAATTTGCTCATGGATCTTTTGAGCCGCTGACTCGTCCAAGGCTTCCTTTCGCTGGATTCTGTCCTTCCACGGGCTCAGGAGGACTTGTGACTTGAATGTCGTGAAGAGACACCATGACTATGGCACTATGGTCTCTCTCTACACCCTGGCTGATGACAAAGCAGCTGTCGCACGTCGACAGAGTGGCTAGACCAGACGATAGGCCTAGACCCCAGGGGGCTAGGCTTCAGACCATCATGAGCAACCCCGATGACCTTCCGGCAGCCTTGGCTTTCTGCTCAGATCTCCGGTTCATTTGCTGTCTGCTTTGGGCTGTTGATGCGTTTCTGATTGTAGCAGGATGAAGTCGGCAGCCAGCGGTACAAGCTGCAGATATGAGCTGCGATGGCAGATGCTGATGTCTGATGTGCAGGGACCAGGGATCCCCCCTCCACAGATCTGATCCAAAGTTCGTGATCGTCGGTTTTCCCAGCCACCCTGACTTAGACAAATCAGGGATCGACTGCCGACACCCTAAGGGTCGCAGCAGACGTTCTCAAATTCTCTATCTCCGCATCCGCGGACTTTGCGCCAAATTTGTCGAACTCGGTGCATGTGTTGACCACCCACGGACTCTGGCAAAGGACGATGTGCGGTGCGCACTGCGGCGCAGCCATCATCTCGACTACAGCACTTGAATTGGTGTATGGCATCGTGTCAACGAAAGGCTTCTGACAGAACATTACCGACTTAGGGCTCTCGAAGAGTCCAAGATAACTCCCCTTCCCCCGCTTCAGCTCCTAGGGACGTCAGAAATCAAGTGGTCTGAGAAGCAATAATGCAAGCACCTTGGCAGTAGTACCGACGACCTTCCTTGCTCGATGCCAGCACCAGGGCGTTGGGTCCAAAGCTTGCATTTCTGCATGCTGATGTGCAGGGACTAGGCCTGAAAATTAACGGAGCTCGCAGGAGCCCAGCTGCCAAGGCAACATTCACGCCCGGTGTTTTGAAGCTAGACAGCGCGTGGCGTGCTGAAAGTTATTCCGAATCGGTCCAGAATTTCACATCAGCGTGGGGAACACCTTCCTCGAGGAAGCGAGTGGCGCAGACCAGCGGTGTCGGCGCCGCAGCATGCCAAAGGCAAGAAGCCAAGCTCCAAAAGTGGTCCCCTGCGTGCAGAGCTATGTATCATGGCGATCTGTCCTTGCACTGTCAACGCTCGGTTTAGTCCAATCTAGGCTGATGTTGGATACCGACCAGCTTGCAGAATGAAGCTAAATGTGAGCGAAATAGAATCTAGCGTGGGCTTGGGTCAGGCTTACATTGATTTCAAGCTCCAAGTGTACTCCGCCAGGCCATGGGACCTCAGCAACCATGGTGGCCCCGAAAGCACGATTCTCAAGCTAAGCTGCGTGGTAGAGGCGGCCAGGCCATCAGGTTTTCAGGGGCCATCCCGCCTGCCCGGGAAGCATACCATGAGGATTAAAGGGTTTCGGATGGTTTCGGCCTGGTGGTTCGTGATCCTTGCAAGGTCCTAGGAACCAGGCACGGGAGACTGCATCTGCAGCTGCGGCACTCAAAGCCCACGGTGCCTCTCGGCCAAGCCGTGCAGTGCACCGAAGGCTGGGCGAACCAGCTTTCCTGAGCCGTCAAAGTCTTCAGTCCCAAGCCTGCGACGATCAGCCTTGCAGCATCAGCAATTTCACTGCTGTACTCATGCAGGGCTTCAATGACGATACCTCAAAACAGAGCTGGTTTGACCATCGCACCCGGGCAGCACGAGCATTTGTTTGTTGTCTCCAGTCGGCAGCAGGGGCTGGGTCAAGGAGCCTTTGGAGAAGTGGATACGGCAGGAAGCACCGGAACCTTCAAGTGCTGCGTTACCGGAAGTGTTCGCTTCATGGAGCGGCATGCGTAGAGATGTAACCAAGACTTTCCAAGGTGGCTTGTGCCTGCGTGTTTTGATTGTAGCAATAGAACAATTCAATAGCTGGTATTCGTAAAACGTCAGAATATTTCAGAATTTGGTTTCTGAGCAAACGAAATCTCGGCGCCCGCAGCTGTCAGAAAGCAAGACCCTGACCGACCTCGGTCCACTTCAGGGGATGTCGCAGCCACTCCAAAGAATTGGGGGTTTTGGGAACACCATGGCACATTTTTGCGGTGACAAGGTTGTAGTATGTTTTAAGCAAAAGGCTTCTTACTCATGTGTTATGTTGCTTGCGGATATGCCTACGGCATCAAGCGCTACCAGACTGAGCAAAGGGTGTGAGGGTCTGGGCACCAGAGAGCCAGAGGGCCGGGGGAGGGGGAGATCAACGTCAACATGACAATGCTTGTCTTTTCGCCTCGCCAGCCCACAGCTTTCGTCAAATCAGGCACCGCCGCCGCACCTGCAGGTGAGTTTGACTCTCAGAAGACTTCTGAGCCGAGTAATCGCGCTGGCGCATCACCTTGCGGACCTTGCGAGTCGATGCAGGAGATAGCTTCGTCTAGAGAGAGCCTACAGCTTTGACCAAGGTCGGGATGCGCGGCGCAGAGCTCTTAGCGAGGTCGCCTGCCTGCAGTTACCGAACTCATGCCAAGCTGCTGTTACCCTGGTCATCAGGTTGCCCGCAAGACGATGCCGATACCCGGTCCGGGAAGTCAGAAATCGGAATCTTCCATTCTTGCTTCAAGCTCGCTGCTCTCACTGAGCATCTTGCAAGCGAGGCTACACGGGACACCTTCGAGCACACAAGGTAGAGAATGTCTTTGGGGCGACCTTCGGCGAGGCTCTGTGGCCGGCAAAAGCAATTTCAAGCTTCGTAAAGAAAGCTCGCAGAGTGCATGGCTAGGCGATGGTGGTCGCACAGGCTGCCGCTTGGAACGCGGGCTTTAGCGGGCCCATTGTCCTTTGCACCCGCCCCTTCTTGACCTGAGCCTGAGGCACGTAGCCGTCGTGGCGCTGATGAGGACCGAAAGGTGCACAAGATGGTGCAAGGGTGCGCTGTGCCTTCAGAGAGGAGTGGTGAAGTGCTGCTGGGGATGTCCAGCCGTGTTGCAAAAACACACTTCGGAGTACTCGTCGCCTGCAGAGGACTACGCGGCCCATTCGGCGTCTCGATCGCGCCGGGCTGGCTCTCTTTGAGAGACTGAGGGACACGGGACGGACACGGGACGGGGGACGCAAGCGCTCTCTGCGCTTTGCTTTCGTCAGCCTTCGGCTTCTTGAGAATTACTTACTTCTTGTCCTTGCAATGGTGCGCCCCACTCCAGCAGGAGTCGAGCTGTAGAGTTCCCTGTGGGGGGGGGGCCTCCAACTCCTGTGGCAGATAACTTCGACGGCGGCTCTCTCAACACCACCAAGGGCCACAAGCTTGGGAAGGACGAGCCGTACGCAAAGGCTGCCAAGGGGACTGGCAGCAATGGGGTGCAGGGTGTCAGGGGGAGGAGAGGACGTTCTAATGCGCGACGACCTTGCTCCCATGTTGCCTTCATGCTGCTTCACGACGGCTTCGAGGTGTATGGGACAATGGAAGCTTGGTGAAGCCTGTGATGTTTCTAGATGGTTGTTGTACAACAAACAATGCTCAACACTTGTAGTGAATGTGACCCATCCCACAAGCAGAGTGCTGACACAAGCCCACAACAGCCGACAGCTGATATCGCCCTACAGCCGAAACGATGCATGCTGCCCTCGGGATGGACTCAATGATGGGTCCCGCGGAAGCACAAGAGCCGGCCTCCAGCGAGGGGGCGCTCTCCGAAGGCTTGGGCTGTTGCTTCTCCATAGGCAGCTTGGCCAAGATTTAGGCACTCTGAGAACTTGCTCCACTACTGGAATGGCAATACTGTGCTGACCGCGCCGTGCCGGTAGACTCAGCGACTCAGTAGACTTTTGCAGGCATTATGGTTGATGGTTTGTCAGTCAGTCTCTGATCTCTGCATGAGCCAGGCTGAACCGCATGAGTCACAGTCCAGAGCATGGTTCAACGCCCTTTCCGGGCATGCGGCCCTAGCAGCTAACACACGTGCTCTGTGCTCAGGCTTCGGAGCTGGCATGCAGCCGTGTTGCTTGAAAACCGAGCGCCTGGTCACCTTCGGAAGTTGCCGCGTGGGCCGGCGAATAGGCATGGGCCCCATGGGAAAAAACTTCTTGCATCCCATGGCGGATGGCAGCTCCACTCCTCAGGTGGGCTCACCGGCTTTGCTGTCGGTCACTGTCCCCGGAGCGCTCGTGAGGCAACCAACATCGCTTCGATCCGCAGTATTCTGTGTATCCTTTGCGGGAGGCCGCCAGCATGGTCGACAGGCAAGGCCTCGTCGTCACCCCGGAGTTCCTTCTGACAGAAGGAGGTGCAATTGGAGCGCTGGTTACCACTGCATATAGTGGGAGTCTGGTTTTAAGAGGCATTCAGCTCTGCAGCTGCAACATCTCTTGCAGGTCCATTGCGCAAGGAAGATCCGTTACAATCGTGGCTTCGAAGCAACGTGAGATCAGGTCAGGCTAGAGGCAAGTCTGTCAAAGGCACGGCACTTGGAGCGCACGTATCCCACATACAGGTCCGTTTCGCCAGACCTGACCGCGGTTTGCACTGCAGTCTTCTTGATATTCATCCTCGTGGTGATGAGGCGACAAACTTGCTTGGGACTCTCTGTAATTAGACTGGTATTCAGGCTTATGCAAGCTCAGGCAGTTTCGCTGTAGCACAGATGTCTGTCGGCGGGCGCGGCAGGTTTTCAGCCAATCTGCGGCGGCTGGGGCAGAGCAGGCCTGCATGCGAGTCCGTCTCTCCGATTCACGGGTGGCATGTCACGGCTTCCGCGAGACTGCATCGCCCCAGCGAGCCGCTGCTCGACGAGGCTTTGCCGAAACCTTCAATAAGAGAGACAGATTGCCACTGCCGCACCGATAACCGCCATGCAGAATGAACAGCTGGTGCAGACAGCAGGATGTTGCAAGTCGAGCTGGACCTGCTTTTCTAAGTAGTTCCTGATGTGTTTTGTGTTCACCATGCATCAATCGTCAACCCAGCCGGTTGGATGCTGCCCTCGCAGGTATCGCAGATATGAGTGTGGGCTGCTACGAAGAGTGCAAAAAGTTGTTCTGCCCGAAGCATGGTCCTGATAGGGCTTCCAATCATCACACAGCTTCTTTGTTGGAGCTTGCAAGTGCGCCGGATGCTGCCTCGAGCGTCGCACTTCCATGTCCCTGCAGACTGCCTCGGTGTACCACAACCCGCGGGGGCATGACATTCGGGCAGGGGTCTGCGGCCAAGCTTGCTAGAGATCCGCGCCGTATGAGAATCAGAACGCATGATGCATGGCAATGTCCTTGAGATGCAGTGATCACCTTCTCCACTCCTAGTCCTGTAGTACGGAAGGGTGAAGTGATTACACTTCCGATACCCCTTCATTGCTGTCGCCCCCCCCCTCCCCCTCCCTCTCGCTCTCTCTCTCTCTCTCTCTCTCTCTCTCTCTCTCTCTCTCTCTCTCTCTCTCTCTCTCTCTCTCACCATCAATACTTCCGTTGAGATATGTTCTCCTATCTACTACGCCTTTCCGAAACCGTGCTGGGGCCAAGGCAGCGGTTCCCGGCTACGGCGGCTTCATCCCCTCAAAGGTCGATTGTCCGAGCATTTTCCCACTGGAGGAAGTCGAATTACGACCAATACTGGTAGCCAGTTGCAACAGCAAGGCAGCTGGCTGCTACTCGTACAGCGCAAGCACGAACGTGTCAACTGAAGCCGGTGTACAACAGCTTCCGAATGGCTGCAACGAGCCGTGGGTTCAGGTAGCGGGAAACTGCTTCGGCAAGCGCATGGCATTGGACAACCTGCACGCTACCGAGATGCGACGGGCAAACGATGAGGCCAGCGTGATTGTTTTAATGTGCTTGCAAGAACTTGTCCATGCCATGCACCATGGTTTGTTAACTAGCAGCTTCCGCGGTCTCCGTGAGGCTTTAAGCACAAATGTCAGATCACCGCAAATTGCAGGGCGCCGAATGGCGGACAAATTGGATCACTGCCTGCGAGACAAATCGCAAAAGGCCTGAAGCTCAAGGCGTTGTTTGGCAACTCTTTGTGTTTGCCGCTGCTCCGATTCCATCTTTGCCCAACGAGCATCAGCTGCATGCAATTGCATCTGTAAGGTAATCTGCATGGAGCCTTGTATCATGCCTGTGACAGACGAGGTTGGCCCACGGAGCTTTCGCAGTGCTGTCCTCGGGAAACACCTTGCCAGTGTATGAGAAGAGTGCTTAAGCCATCGGTGCTTTGCTAATGCGCTTGCGGCAAGCTGTGCAAGCTGTTCAGGTGAACGACCACTTCCAGTTCACTCGCGACGATCCAAAGCGGGACGTCGGCCACTCGGGGTGCTACACCCGAGCCAACAAACCCCCAAATTCTTCGCATGCCAGGTGTCGCGTCCTTGGAAGGTTTGGGAGCCAAAGGCTCCCCACCAATGGCCTTGGGCACAGTTGTTTTCTTGCTCGATGTTGCTCGACTGCCCAATGCTACCAGCAAAGCTGTAGACCCAGGGGTTTGGCAAGTCTCACGCCCACTGAGCTTCTCGCATGTTGTTTCCATTTTCTCCAGAGCAGAGTCATCAAACCAAGCAGGTAAATAGGCATATTGTGGAGGCGCTTCGAGCTACATGCAGGTATGCCGCAGCTGCAAAGCCCGGCGGTTTTACACACGTTGCAGAAGATGCTATCTTGATGTCAGGATCAGATACTGATCAGCCTGAGATGCTGAGAGCCCAGCACCCACTGCATTATCTCGTTTTCAGGGTATGCCCTTTCCGTTTCAAGACAGGAGTCATGACATGTTGGGCCCTCGTGTGCAGAAGGTCATTCCGGAGAGGGCAGCCCATGTGACTTTTTCAAGGTCCGAGCACCCGCTGTGCAGAACTGCAGCTGGCAAGGATCTTGTCATGTTGCTCAATATTGGGGTACTCGGACCTTGAATATGACAGGGCGGCATGCCATAAGCATAGCTGCTGCTTTGTAGATTCAGCTAAAGAAGGCTATATAGCGTGCATGCCCATAAAGAAGCATCATTTCCGCTGTAGCAAAGCCTTTTGTTTGCATTTTGAGTGGCACAGGCATGCGCTCCCCAAGCTCCACACAGGATTTAGCCGTTTCTGCTTGGCTCACTGCTGAACCAGCAGTTTGAGCACGGCGCAGGCCTCGCATTAATGAAAGCGTGCTTTGACAAAAATGGGCTGGTCAACCTTGGCAACATCGCAGCAATACCTGCTGGACCCACGAGAGGATTTGCCCGATCCGCCAGGCAGAAGAAGCAGTTTTGGTGCGCATCGGGTGATGTTCTAGCTAACGTATGCCCGCAAATGGCGCGGCTGTCGCACGTACAGGATCGCGCAGGTCCTTCCACCATACAGGCCCTGTCTTGACATGCTTTGCAGTGACGCTTGCATCTGCCCGCGCACATGACAGCATTTCGTCACGGTTGACATAGTATAATGGAGAGATTTTGACATGCAGAATTGGACTAGACAAAACATGGCACAGGCTGGGTGGGAGTTGTAGCACTGGGCACGGACAGACTACCGAAGTGTTGGCATTTTGGTACACATGCGCGATGTCATTCCGATGACACCAGGACTGATAAGCACGTGTACAGTTGCATTACGTGAGGGGCCTGGCGCGAAAGGAAATACGGTTTCCGCCGCGTGTTGCGCAGACGTCGGAGCCCATCAGCAAATCAACGCTCGCCGTCCACAAGGTCGGGCCCGGCCCGGCCTTAAGTTGCAATGCTCTTCGAAGTGTGTGCAAGAAGTGGCCCGATGATCGCTGCGCGGGGTGCTGCAATCACGGCACTTTACGACTCCTAGGATGACGAGCACAACGCGAGAAGTCCCACCACCTGCACTTGCCGCCGCTTCTGAGGCTTGGTAATTCAGTAGTAGTACGGTAGTACAGTAGCAGTACAGTAGTACAGTAGTTATGCAGAAGTAGTACAGTAGTAGTACAATACGGGGGTTTAGGGGTAACTAGAGCTGCTTAGCAGGGTTTGGGGGGTGGGGGTTCAGGTTCCTGATCCTCTGCTCGATTAAGATTGATCATTAGCAGAAAGGGCTGAAGCAAACCCAAAAGCAGATCCGGGCTCCCCAAAACCGTTATAGATTTCGCAATCTTTTCTTACAAAAAACAGAATTAGCCAAAATCACCATTATAGAGGCTCATGGCACAAAAGATAGCCACACATTAAGGGGTGTCTCTGGGCTATAAGGTTCCGTTCCTCATAGTAGACAGCATCAACGAAATTCTACCTATTGGAGATCTCCCAATGCTTCCATGCTCGATGGCAACGGGCCGACGCCGACCAGCTCCAATCATGGTCCTTGCAGCCCAGTGTTCCGCCACTGCCCAGCTTTGCCGGGCAGATGCTTCCCAGACGAGCGACAAACAACATACCTTTCTTTGCGCGGCTCGCCACGACCGAAGCGCCGCTGCGACTCACGGAGTTCTAGCTGTCGAAGCCGGAAGAGTGCGTTGGCACGACGAGTCGCAACTTCTACGTCGACGATTCATTCGACTACAAGCTCGCCGTCCTGCATGCTGTTGCTGCCGGATGCTGTAAGCGTGCGATGCGGCCCATGATGTCGCTGGCGCCGGCTTCCACGCACCGTCATCGGACCGACTTGGGCACAGCCTTGCCCCACCACCTCAGCAGCCAATCCTTCGTTGCACCTGCTTCGAGTTCTGGCTCTCGCCTTGGATGCTGGCTTTCCCGCTCGAACGAGCCACCGGTCGTGTTTGACGTGGAGGCCGTCAACAACAACGTTCTCGTGCGTGACCTGGAACGGTCAGAGCAACAGCCTCTCCCTGTTGAGCGGCGCCTTGCATCGTTTGCGCCGCCAAGTAGTGGATTGAGTTGGTGGACCTTGTGGTCTCGAGCGCCTGGCCGTCGGCTCCAGTCGGAAGCCTGTTGGCGCACGCCGCCTGCTCAAAGCCGCATGCCACTGCACAGTGCGTGGCCTCGACCGTAACCCTTCGTGATGCGCCGTTGAGTTCGCCGTGCAGACGCTCTCTACAGTGCGCTGGCAGTGCGCACGGACCTCGGGCGGTACCACTGGCAACTCACAGGCATTGCACAATTGCGTGAAGCATATCCATGAGCTTGGTGACCACAGCTGGGTGCCACACGCCTCTTGTGGCATCGATGGCCACCCCGAGCCCGAGTGCATGTCTGCCGGTGTTGCCGCAGGGCCCAAATAGCCGAAAGCGGAAGATTGAGGCCCCAGCACGTTAGACGTGCGATTTGAGCCCACCAGTGGTTCATCATTCCTACGCCATTGCGCTCCCCGAACTGGCACCGTCGTTTGCGACGACGAAGATCCAGGGCCCGGCGAGCGAACAGGCTCGGACAATCTCTGTCACAACGACAGCGAACACTGCTTCAGGACCACCACGCTACGAGTCCCGACTTCAGTCTGCTTTTGCGGATGGGAAAATCGAGGACCAACAAAGGTACCAAGGCATGGGAAGACGAGCGCAGTGCCAAGGACGACCAAGCATGGCAAGATCGCGGACGCGATCGTGGATCCTACCGTGGATTCTGGCCTGGAGCATGGAAATCGAGGGAAAAATACTCCCCGCGAGCGAAGGCGCAGCCAAACAGTTTCCCGAAGTACGATGCGGACTGGAAGGATCCTGCTGGCATAGAGGTTGTGACGGAAAGGAGACAGCCCGAGGCGCAGCAACGCCACAGCCTGGCCAGGATTGTGCAAGATGCTGCCAACCTCCTCCGCAAAGCAGAGGGGCGACTCAACAAGCTCAACAGCGATATCCACGAGAAGGCGCGCAGATGGGAGGCCTACCAGGCGGAACTACGTGCCTCTTTCCTGAAGGAATACCAGCGCCACCTAAATGCCTTAGACCGGCTGGAGCAGGATATCATGGACGCCACGGCTCACGAGGCCAACGCGACGGGGGTCCTTGCACGTGCTATGGCTGGTGTACCTCAGCCGACCCAGCACACCCATGCAGTGCAGGCGTGGGAGAGCTTGATGACAGGCATACAGAGTGGGACGGCAATGGATGTGGATGCAGACATGATTGGCAGGCGGTTAGACGAGCTTATGCAGACTGGGGGTGCCTCCGGCAGCGCCCTCGACTGCACCTCCGGGGTTGGAGAGCAATACAGCGTCGTTTGGGCCCATGCGGCACACCTATGCTGGCATGTCTCCCACTGCAGCCCGTGCCGACCCCTACATGACCACCAGTCCTGCTGCGATGATTCGTGGCAGCTCTCCGCCCAGGGCCCCTTCGACAGGGCGGCCAGACAACAGGCCAGCAGGACCTATCCTGCCCATGGACCCGGAATCCATCGCGGCGGTGAAGGCACTCAAGACCCGCTTGGGAGTGAAGGAAGGGACCAAGACAAGCCCCACGCCACCCTCGCCAAGATCGACGAGTCTGGCCGACAAGCTCCACGAAGCACGCCGATGTGCCATGGCACCTTTTGGGTTAGCACCCAGCGAGGTGCGCCGACCGCCCGAGAATGCTACAAGCTCGGTGGGTACGACTACAGGTCGCCCGCCAGAAGGTGCACCAGCTGGCAGTGCGATAGACGTGGAAAGGGAGGAAGAGCTCGACTCCGCTTGGCTCGGACGCATGGAGTGAAGCGTATCGTATTTCCTCCGGCGCTTCACTGCTGTCAGCTCGATGTGTCTGTGCTGCAGAGGCCTGTCCTTCTGTGGGAGTGGTGGGTTCGCCCCGCTCCCACGTCGGACTCGCTCCTCTTCGGCTCTTGCAGGTCGAGTTTTGGCAGGGGTGCTGCATCGCTGAGGGACTACGAGGGCTGTGATCTGAGCGGCTGTTTTGTACAGAACTGGCGCCTTTTTGGCATCTTTTCTGTAGATAGGCCGGGCACCCTCTGCCTTCCGGCGGCCCCATTCCTTGCTGCTTCCATGGGTGGAGGTCCGCACTGGGTTTGTGCGGCTTCTCTTCCTTTGGGGCATGTCTCCTCGGCTTTTGTGGTGCTGGTTTGGTTTTATCCAGTGCCTCATTGGCCCTCGCCTTGCACCTGCACACCGGCTCTTCATGAGTCCATGCATCTGCCTAATCCTTGCGACAGTGGTCTTTTCCTCAGGAGGAAGCAAGGCGCCGGTTTGGCTGCCCACCTCCTACCACTTCTTCTGCCCCTGACACTGCTACCTTTGTGTGCAGTGCCTTCTTTTGGAGCGGTAATCCTGATTTGAGCATCTGCCTGCAGGTGGATGCCCGCAACAGCGAACTGCACTTCGACTGCCTCCCCGCTTTCACTTTTGGGTTTAGTGGGTTAGGCTCCGCTCCCAATCCCTCTTTTTGCAACGAGGATCTTGCTGTGGCTTGCTCCTCGCAGGAGCCAGACCTTGCGAATGCGGTGCTGACACAGAAGCTGCTGGACTGGCTTGCGTCTTGGCTGGTCCCTCTCGCGCTGCATTCCTTGTTGGCAGCCCTGTACTTGCTAGTGGTTTTGGTGATACGGCCCCTGCGGCTCCGCTCCCCTTTCCACCAGCTTTTGCCCCGAATGCAAAGCACCCTCCTGACCCTGCAGCCGCTGGCCGAAGTTGGCTGCACGCGAACAGGACGACCTTCACCTGTCGGCCCTACCATCGGAGGAGCACTGCCAGGTCGCACCTTGCGAGCCAGTTCCTGCCGGCTTCAGTCTGGTCCGCGCTCCTCTCGACTTTTGCCGGCTGGCAATTACCCTTGCAAGTATGGGCAGCTCCTCCACTCTGGGGGGAAGCTGTTGACATACTCATTCTTGCAGCCAGATTGCATCCGGACCCCCTTTTGCCCAATTCCAGGCGGTGTGAGCTACCTTCGGTTTTGGAAGATAGGGATTTTGAGCGACGGCAACAATTAGCCCAACGAATCCAGGAACGAGCCCTGCAAACCCCCCTGCTTCAAAATGACGACCTGCCAATGCAGGCTGTGGACGACCGATCTGATGGCTCGGAACGTGCCAGGACTGTTGTGATCTGCAGAGTCTTTGCCCCGCATTTCCATGTGATTCTTGCAGATTTTGACATTCCTTTGCCCTGCCCACAACAGGCCTTCCTTGATGCAGCACGGTCTGCTTTACGGTTTCTTGATTCAGGCTTCAACCTGCAGGTTGCACCAACAATACCGCAGCTTGCAGCCGACCACGGCTCGCTCATACTGTTCCCGGATTGGGTGCATACCTCTGGCTTGGATGTGGTCGTTTTTGACTTTCTGGCTCTGGGAGGCCCCACATACTCGGCCTATGTCGACAAGAACATGAGGTACGGAGATTGTCTGCGAGAGGCCCAACACCAAGGCCTCTATGCCTGGGAAGTCTTTGCATTCGGCCACTCACGCCCTTTGGCACCAGGTGATACTCTGCTGGCGATCACGGGAGGAGTCCTCCAGTTTAGACCAGTCGGACAGGCTGCCCAATGGGACTGCCCATTCTCTCTGCGTCTTGACAGGCCGCAATGGTGGTACGCGGAACCTAACATACCCGCAACAAGGGGCGATCGACCTGTCCTAATCACTTTCGGAGATCACAGCCAATTGTTCTCTGCCCAACGCTTCCCGGGGGTTGAAGTTCGAACTCACGTTGCCAGCCTAGTTGATCGATCTTCTGACCAGGCCCTGATCTGTGCCCCCAGACGATCCGAAATACAAAATGTCTCTCACCACGGCCACGTGCGCAGGGATGTTTTAGCGGTCTATCCACTCCAGCCGAGGCCTGATCGCACAGGGATACTGGTCTTCCTTGATCCTAGGTTGGCTAATGCACCTGTGATGCATGTGTATTTACCGGAGACCCGAGTAGAGGCAAGGGTTCTTCTCAGGTATGTCGAGGTCAGGCCGCCACCCGCTCATGAACTTGTCTGCCGGCCAAGGCCAAACCAATACGGCCTTCTCACGCTCCATGAGGGGGATGTAGTTGTTTTCGGTTTTGCTAGGACAGGCGTTTGGGCTGAACCTGCCATTGATTCAGATGCCGAATCCTCCTCCTCTGACAGCCAGCATTCTGATTCCTCAGCAGGGGACGCAGCAAATGAAACCGAGCAACCTCGAGGCCCACCTCCGGCCGTGCCTGTGCAGAAAACGCGATCTGCGTCTTCCCACTCTGCCTCCCGCTCCAGAGCTCCCAGAGGGGCCGCTTCCCCCGAGGCAGCCACAAACGATGCTGGTGACGTCGGACCCAGTGAGCTCTCTCCTGTGCTTGAGCGATCATCTGTTGCGCCCGCACCAAAAGACAGTGCAAGCTCTAATGGATCCCACTTTGGTAGCGAGGCCCCTGCTGCAGAAGGCACAGGTCCAACTCCAGGCAGTCCCGATGTTGAAATCGGATTGCCACCGACGCGTAATGTACGCCAGGACGGCGTGCATTACGCTGCGTGCTTGGACATGCCTAAAGGCCACACCTCCTTTCTCCCATTTCCAAGATGGGACCAGCATTCACCTGGAGCTCCTGCGCTTGTCTTTACGCGTGTGCGACCTGCTGGAAATGCAATAGCTGGTGTGGATCCAGCCCTCATGCCAGCACGTTTTCTTCTGTTTGCGCCAAGAGTACTTGCCAGAACTTATGTTGACATGGAGGTCGGCATCTCAGCACAGGCTGCGCTCTCGAGCATCCAAGCACAGCGCTCTCAGCGAGTGCGCGCACTTTTTCCTGAAGTCACCTTTGCCCATCCTCAGCCCGTTGATGCCTTTGCCCTGTGTATTGCGCTGCCGAGCTGGACTCAGGATAAGTATGTTGTGCTTGACTGCTCCCGCATGAACGGTGCGATTTTCTGCGGGCTTTGTGCACCGGTCACCACAAGAGCATCCCTTTTGGCCATTGCACGTTTGCCACGGCACGCCAATGTTGAAGTGTACGTGCATGACCGTGTTACGCCGTTGGGAGAACAAGATGCCATTGGGATCGACACGGGATTCTGTGTGTCCTTTGTACCGTTGGGACATCTTGTGTTTACGGTCACCCGTATACAGGATATGCTGCAGGATCCGCTGTCATGGAACCGAGAGGCACCCTTGCCAGGGCTCGATGGCAGGTGGTTTCTGCTACTTACTGACGATGAACCGACACAATTCCTTCGAGCCCCATGGAACACTGGATCCCAGCGTGCAGACATAGCGCAAGTCTTGGGATACGACCCTGCCAGACTAGTCATACAGCCCACTAGGCCCAATCTTCTAAACCATTTTGATTTCGGCATCTGGGGTTCGGCTGTTTTCATCACGACTCAGTCAGCGCAGCCCAGTCAAGAGTCGGTGCTCTATGTCCTAGACATGCGGCCCATTTTGTGTGGCCTGACATGGGATGTGGCTAAACACGGACGTGTTGCAGTTGACCCCATTCTGCAACGATTTCGCCCAATCTGCCCGGATGGCTTTAGTCCAGACCTTTCAGGCAAGCACATCCAAGTCGATACCCAAGGCCGCTTCTGCATTGTGGACCCAGGCGCCGTCCTCACTGTTACCTTCCTGCCAGCTGAATCGAGGGATCCCGGCCCTCCAGCTCCAGCTGAGGAAGATCCACCAGATTCAGATTCGGACGGAGACCGTTCAGAGCCTAGTGATCCAGGACCCACGGATTCTGGGTGTGCCAGTATAGCTGCCAGTGATCCCGGAACATCCAACACCGTGCCGGGACCCGCCCATCACACGGCTCCCGAGGGAGCTATGGCAGCCGCGCAGTTGCAGCGCCCGACAAGCCATGTTGATATCCGCTGCGCTATCCCCGGACGAGCCTCAGCAAATGCTTACGGCAGCTGTGCCAGTCGAGATGCAATGTGGAGGAAAGTTTTCTTTGTCGTCGCCCTTGCTTCAGGGCCGCTTTCCCTCACCCCTTGCCTCCTGGCAGTCTTGCAAAGTGTGACCCTTTGTTCCGCTGCTTGCGTGCATGCCTGGGGTTTGCCTTGCTTGTGTGCTCTGTCATGCTGTGTCAGCCGGCTTTCGGTGTGCAGATCCGGGGCAGTCCATCCTCGCTTTCAACTGGGTTGCTCAACCCCCTAGGCTCCGCGAGTGCCTCTGCTGCTGAAGCTGCTTTTTCTGCCGATGGCTTCACCGTCCACTCCTGCAGGCTAGAGATGCCGCAGGTACGCCCGATTCCTACTCCCTGTCGCAATACTATCGCACTTCCTTCAGCCAACCGTTGCGAGTGCTTTGCCATTGTTGATGACACTGAGTCGGAAGTTGACGAGAACGACATGCCCACTGCTTGCGACTCCGCGGAGCCACCCACGGAACTCGAATGGGACATTTGGCCGGCTACCGGCATACACTCAGCAGATGCCCCTTAGCCATTACACACTGCTTCGAGTTGCGGCTGCCCGTGTCGATTGTTGTGCCTTCGCGCTTGCGAGCGCCACACTTGAGGTCCTCTGTGAGGTTTCGTCACCTGACACTTGTCGACCCCGGGAGGTGCAAGCCCAGCTCTGCTCCTTTTACGACCCTGAGCTCCCTTTTCACAGGAATACCTGGGAGGCCCAGCTTGAATATTGTGTTGGCAACCTCGACTGTGCAATCCAGGTAGGCAATGTTTCTGTCCCCTTCACGTGGCGACAATTTGCCCAGCTGTTTGAGGGAGGGGGCTGATCTTGCGGACTTTGCCCAAGCTTCTGCCTTCTGCCCGGCTCTTCGCCAATGGAGCAGGCCAGGTCTCACAGATGCTCTGGCTTCCGCCTGCAAGGATTACCCGGTCAATGACATTGTCTGTTTCACGGATGGTTCTTATACGGCAGTTGAGAAGGGACCGGATCTCTGCGGCTGGGCCTGTGTGTTATTTCACCCTGCCTCTCAAAGCACACGGTTCCTGTATGGATCCTTCCCTGTCTTCTTGGCCGACAAGGACTTCTGTCCTTCTCCTTTCCAAGGCGAAGTTGCTGGTCTGCTTGCGGCTGCTCTTGCCACTACTGCCAGCGCGACGCGCACAGGTGTCCATTTCCTTTCCGACTGTGCCTCTGCGCTGGGTATAGCTGAAGGGGCTTGCTCTTTTGCCCAAGGCACTGTTGCCCAAGCCATGCGACATGCGCACTGGCTCCGCTCTTCCTGCGTCCCCGGCCGCGATTCATACAGACATATTCGTGGGCACCAGGGGCATGTAGGAAATGAGGTCGCCGATTTGTTGGCCAAGGCTGCAGCCCGCAAAATTGGACCTTCGTGTGGTCTTCACACTCATCTCCCCCTTCTGTGCGCATGGCTGGGTGAGGGAGCTCCTTACCTCCCCTGGGCGGGCCTGGCAATGCTCAGTGCAACGGGAGACTCTTCTCTCCCACCATGCAGTGCCGCCAATTTAGGCGACGACACAGGTCATTCTGACCTCACTGGCGATGCTCTCCTGGAACCATTTTTGCCCCAAGGAGCCCTCTCTGCGACAGATGTTTCCTGTGACCGGACTCTTGTGACAGATGCTGCTGTCGCTTCCGGGTCCTGGACCATGTCGATTGTGCTCACTACTTTCAATACTTTGTCACTTGGGCCTTCTTTGGAGCAGGAAGGCGCTTTTTGTGATTCGGTAGAGGGATTAGCCTTCCGGCCCGCCCGTGCGGTGTTGTTGGCGTCCCAGCTGGCTGAGCATGGAGTCCACGCCGCATGCCTACAAGAGACTAGAGCCGAAGCCGGTCTCTCGAGAATTGGAGGCTTTCTGAGATTTGCTAGCGGTGCCAGTCGAGGCCAATGGGGCACCGAGTGGTGGTTTCAGGAAAACCATCAACTCGGTGTGCGATCGCAAGACTCTCCGACCTTTAGAGAAAGACACTTTGCTGTGGTTTTCTCTGATGCCCGGCGCCTATTTGTTCGGTTTGCATGCAAACCCATCAAGATCATCTTGATAGGCGTTCATGCTCCCCACCGAGCCACTGAAGCAGAGTCCTTGGAAGAATTGGTGGAAGCAAACAGATAGGCTTGTCAAGGTGCATTGCCGGGATGAATGGGTTGTCTTCGCTGGCGATTGTAATGCAGCTGTTGGATCGATCAGCTCTGACCACATTGGCCCGCATGGGGCAGAAACGGAAGATGCTGCCGGAGAGCATCTGCACTCCATCCTACGCCATCTTGATGGCTGTGTGCCTGCTACCATCTCAGAGCTGCATTCCGGTCCCACCCACACCTACACCCACAAAAGGGGTGGAGGCCTTTCGCGCCTTGACTACCTTTGCATTCCTCGCTCCTGGCTGAGAGGACGCTGTCGGTCTTATCCCGCGCCAAGCATTCACGCCGCACATAGTTGCCCGGACCACGTTGCCCTTGTTTTGAATGTGCAACTTCCCATCCAAGGGCCATCGATGACACCAGCACTTCGGCCACGGTCTTTCCGTGCAGCGGACATTGTTGCAGCGGGCAATGCAGATGCCCTGGCACGAGCGCTTAGTGAGCTCCCAGCTGTGCCCTGGAACGTTTCAGCCCACGCGCACGCCGCTATCCTGGTCTCTTGCGTGCAGCGCATTCTGACGAGCTTGAAACACAAGAGTGGTCCTCGACAGCACCGTAGCTACTTGCGGCCTGCCACCTGGCAGCTTCAACAACAAGTCGCGGCTGCGCGTCGGTCCCTGCATCGTTTGCAACACCAGATGCGCTGCCAGCGGTTGGCTGTCTGTTTCGACACATGGTGCGGCCGACGGGCGGCCCCCGAGCCGTGCGTGGGAGATTCCTGGTGGCGAGAAGCCGATGTCGCAGTGGCAGCGCATCAGGCTGTCCTGGGACAATGGTGTCTCCAGCTCAGGCACGCCTGCCGTACCGACAGAGCTGACTATATCAGCTCCCTGGCTGACAAGATCTCTACAGGCCCTTCGGGGGAGATCTTTCACAACCTCCATGCGATTCTGTCGCATAAGCGCAAGAAACCATACAGGGCTGAGCCCTTGCCAGCTCTTCTCCTTGAGGATGGCACGCCTTGCGCCGATGGTGATCAGGTGCTTGCCAGATGGCGGCGCCACTTTGGCTTGAGGCAGGTGTGGAGCTCACTGTCCCTGCTCTGGTTGCCAAAGTGCAGCAAGGTATCGCCCATGATGCCTCGGACTCTCCCTCTTGGCCCCTTCCTGATTCCTTGCTGGCACTGCCCACAGAAGCTGACATCCAGAGGCTTCTTGTGCAGGCAAAGGCCAATAAGGCACCAGGGCCAGATGGGCTGCCTCCTGAACTAGGTCGGCAATTTTCGAAGCAGCTTGCACCTCACCTTCACAGGTTGGCACTGAAGACAGCCTTCCGAGGATGCGAACCGGCCGGGTTCAAGTCTGGTAAAGCTGTCTGGTTCTACAAGGGCAAAGGATCGATGAATTCCTGCAGCTCTTACAGAGCCATCCTGCTCCTACCATCATGGAGTAAGATCCTCCATCAATCTCTTCGCCCGTCTTTGAAGCACCATTTTCAAGCCAATTCCCCGGAATTGCAACTTGGCGGGAAATCTGGCATCAGCGTTGTCTTTGGCAGCCATCTGATCAGGGGGGCTGCGAGGTATGCTGCTTCTCTTGGCCGCACTCACTTTACCCTGTTCACGGACATCGCCTCTGCCTTTTATACCGTCATACAGCAGCTTGTTGCGCGCAATGGTGACCAGCCGATTGCTGAGTCCGTTTTCCGGCAATCTACCCTTGGCCTGCAGCTCTCCTTCGAGGAAAAGGAGGCCTTGTATCAACACCTCCTTGCACCCTCAGCTATGAGCGCCTTGGGGCTTCCCCCTGGCTTGAAGCCCTGACGAGCCGATACCAGGACGGGAACTTCTTCATGTTGAAGGGAGATGATCGGGTTGTAGCAACATCTAGGGGCTCCAGACCCGGCTCCAGCTGGGCAGACCTTGTGTTTCCTGAGGTTATCACGAGAATTCTCCAGCGGAGAGATGCTTTGCGGGATGCGGGACGTCCCTGCTCTGAGCCAGTAACTCTGCCTTGGGATGGAGAACGCACCCTCGCCCCGGTTGCCACTCCTTGTGAGGAACTGAGTCTCGACAATGTGGTCTGGGCAGATGATGTTGCCCTTCCTCGACTGACCACTCCTGCGCAGGCCGCTTCCGCTTTGGCCTTCGAGACCAGCTGTCTAGTAGATTCTTTCAAGGAGTTTGGATTTTCCTTGGCATTTGGACCCCACAAGACGGCTGGTGTGCTGCATCTCCTCGGGGCCGGGAGTAGAGCGGCCAAGCGCCACATCTTCGGATCCTCCGGTCTTGCCGGTGCTGTTCCTGTGGTCTTTGAAAACGGCAGCGTACACCTCCCTCTTGTTTCGTCGTACCGGCACCTGGGTACGCAACCAAGTCCAGGCGGTGGTTTGTGCCCGGAACTCCGGTACCGGATTGCCCAAGCTAGAGCATCCTTTGCGGAAGGTCGCCGGAAGGTATACAAGGTATCGCAAATTTCGGTCCGGAGAAAGGCCCACATACTCTGTGCCACTGTCCTTGCGAAGCTCTTTCATGGAGCTGGGTCTTGGGGGCCTTTGGGCAAGTGCGATTACCGATTGCTCCAGGGAGCACTCTGGTCCTTTTACCGGCCCCTTCTTGGGATCAAACATTCGGATGATCAGCACATTGATACATTCTCCTGCCTGGCGCTTCTTGAGCTACCCAGCCTCAGTACGTGGTTACGTTTCCACAGGCTCACTTACTTTGGGCGGTTCTGAGGGCGGATCGTGCTCATGCTTCGCTTTTGCAGGAGGATTTGTGCTGGTTGCATCAATGGACTTGGAACACCATTGCTCTCCCATGTCCTGTTCAGAGTTGGCCTGAGTGGTTGGCCTTCATTGAAGAGACACCCAGAAAATTCAAGGCGTTGGTCAAGCGTGCCCGAGCCTTGGACGGACGCCGGATACAGTGTATCGCTGCCCTCCAATGTCTCCACAAGGCCTTGATTGCTACCTTTGGAAGCCAGCATCACACCACCAGCCCCGCATCGGTCGAATCCCAGGCTTGGGCTGAGGTATGCATTCCGTGCCGGCGAGCATGGGCAGGACATTGTGCTCGGAAACACGGCTACCGCAACCATGCTTTTCTCTGTGCTGTTGACACACTTTGCCAGTCTTGCGGCAAGCGTTTCTCTTCTGTTGGACGCCCTCGGCGGCATTTAACAGCCCATCCTGCCTGCATTGCTGCATGGGGCTCCTTCTTGTCTGCAGGAGATGGCTCCACTCCGCTCCACGTTCAAGCCCTACCCGAGTGTGCACCGGGCCTCACTGCATCTGATAAAGGCCTGGGCATCAGAACTGATGTCTCTCTGAGGCTACTGGAGGAGCTTTCTTCCTTGGAGGCACCAGACGACAGCCTGGTTTGGGAGCTTGTCACGAGCTACGTCGAGCCGCTGGATGTGCTCAAGGCCACGATACACGAGTGGCAAAATGCTTCGGATACCACCCCTGAGCGGGATGCTGTATGCCGAAACGTCCTCCTGCTTTTGGACGTAGATTTGCTAGCTGACTCACGGCAGCCCTTGTCCACTCCACGCCGTGTCATCTCCGAGTCGGTCCCCGACTGGCCCTTGCCGAGAGCTGCTTCCCTGGTTTGCGGTGCTCCACGTCAGGCCTTCCTCCTTGCCTCACCGCCCTCTGTGCATCTCAACCCGTGGCGTCCCAAGAGTAATTATGAGGCTCAGGGATGCTACTGGCCATGCCGCCTGGCTTGAGGGTGCTTGTTTGACTCTCGCGCGACTGGTCGAGACTTCCCAAACTAGCCCGTGCTTTGTACAGTGCACTGGCATCGAAAGTGCCTTAGGGCCTGCTGCCGACTGGATGCGTGCAGTGGGCTACAAGGTCACTTCGGATAAGGTCTCTACTCCGGTCTGACCGAAACCGTTTCACCTCGAATTTGGATGCTAGGCGAGCGCCTGTACAAGGCTCAACCGCTGCGAATGAACAAATGGTGTTGCCGCAGGTATCAGGGCTAGGCGGATCGCATGCGACATCGTGGGGTTCGTATCGTTCACACGCCAGCACAAGAATGTGCCCGGCATGGGTCCCAGATCGCCGCGTCACGTGCCTGCGCATAAGGCGCCACGGCCTGCTACCAGTAGGGGCACGGTGAGCAACGCATGGTTGCCTCGCAGCGAGTTGCATTTCGCGAGGAGAAACTATGCTCATTGCAGATCAGGGAGCTGGTGCAGCAGTTCCCTCTCGGTCCTCATCCGCCATGCTGCCCACGCTCTTCCGGTGGTTTGTCGCCGCGCCACACGTCCACCCCCAGCTCACCGACACCGGGAGGAGGCGGACTGCCGGCACAGCCGTACGCGGTTGTTTTGCCCTATGCCGCATTCGGCTTCGACCACGCTGTCGCGAGTGGTGTATGCTCGCTTGCATGTTGTCAAAACATACCAGTCGTCGAAGAATGCAAGCAAGCTGTCCGACGCATGAAGGGCGGAGGCGACTTTGAGCGGGGCACCATGTTGTCCCAATGCGAAACGGGCTGGGGCCAGTGGATAATTTTGCTCACAGCCTTCGCCTTAGGCGATGTTGTGGCAACATGTGGCAACTGCCAAGTGCGCGTGGTGCCGTAATGTGTCGTAGGCACAGCACCCATCGAGCGTGTCGTGCATCAGACGTTTCTCTACCTCACGTGTAGAACGTACACCGTGCCATGGGCATCGCAGCATCGTCCATATTCGTGAGGGCGGCACGCTCAAGCTGAAGTTGGGCGAAACATCGCACTGAGCTGGCTGGTGTCGGCAAAATCATGTGGCATGTCTGTCGCAGGCGAGGCGCTCGCGTAACCCAGCCTGGCGCGGCAACATGAGTGGTAGGGACCGCATCTGGCCTTCGTAAAATAAATCGTTACAGGGTACTATACCGGCATCGTAGCCCATGTAAGCAATTCAGCGCAAGGCTTGGAGTGCGAACAAGCGCACGCGGCGCCATGGCGCAGCCAACGAATCAAACCCCTGAACCACAAGCGCCCGAAAGCAGAGTTCACCGAAGTATTCGAAGCGGGGCAAGCATCGCACGCACAGCGGCAAACAGCCTGCCAAGGGTTAATAGAATTGATTGAAAAGACACAGACTGCAGCAGGAGCGGGGGCTCAAAACCGAGCCTTGCGCACCAGAGCACCCTGCGGCTTAGCAGCCAATTGCTTACCACTTGCTCGCCACCGGTGAGGTCTGACATCAAGCAAGATGTGGGTGCCAGTGTGGGTGCTCTTGGCTCTCGGCATGAGCAAACACATGGCATAGTTCAGATAGCGGCAACCGAACGATGCGCCCCACGAGCAGAGCATCACTATCATCAATCAACGCATTGCCGTGAGAGTTAGCGGGGTTTAAATTGAGCAATGCCAAAAAAAACAGCAACAGTGCAGCTGTCCGGAGAGTGGGCGTGGCGTGGCCATGCCAGTGGGCCGGTTGCCAAGTCTTGAAGGCCGACATCAGACACACAGCAAATGGGGAGAAGGGCGTTGAAAATCAGCGAGAGCTGAGCCAGCAGACTACGCAACGCGTCGTAGTCGTCGTGTGAAAAAGTCTTTGCACACGACGACAGGTTGCGTAGTCTGCTGGCTCAGCTCTCGCAGAGTGCACGCGTGCCACAGCACTAATTAAGAGCCGTCAGGCGATGGGCTGCGCCATGGCTTCGGCCGCTCATGCCGCTCTGTTGTGTCGGCCACACGGCCAGCAAAACAGCAACAAAAAGCCAGCCCGGCTAATGCTTGGTTGTGCTTGTAGCCGAGGTAGTAGCTGGTATGTGGTAGTCATACTTCGTATTTCGTCGTAGTATGTGGTGGTATTATTGTCGCAATATGTCGCAATGGTGTGGTGGTAGTACTGCTGGTCGTCTTCTTGGTAGGAATGGATGGCACCTGGAAAAAAAGGCCCTGGTACGAGAGATTTCCTACAAGCGGCTGCGCTGGCGGAGCCATTTTATACGGGGCAGCGGGTATCCTTATTTAATGCTCGTCGTCAGCAACGTGAACAGCCACCTCTGCGGAAGGGCGAGCACGCTTATGGTCAAGGCTCTTCGGCGACCAGCTGTCTGGTGGGAAGAGCAGCGCATGGAAGGAGCGCTGGGAGCGTCACCAGCCATGGCTGGTCTGTAGGAAGGCTCGAAAGCAGGGCTTGAGCCGCAAGACTGCATTGTGCAGACACGCAAGGTGCAAGGCCCCTACCAGCTTCAGGGCCTCGGGGGCCTATCCGTCCGGCCTCACGGGGCCTGGGAAGGACGGGCCAGGTGCAGGACCAAGCAACGTTTGACCGGGCGCGGAGGCACTTTGAATGCAAGTCGTGAAAAGCACGTGCGTGTTTTCACAGAAGTTCGAGCAGCGAAACGACCGCACAAGCACTGCCAAACTGCCAAGCGTAGAAAGTTGACACGTGGTGATCACCATCAGCAACAGTGGGCAAAATTGTCAGCCGACTGGTTCATTCCGCAACAAGAGTACAGCAAGAAATCACAACCCATCCAGATAGGCCTTATACAAAGGTGAAGGCAATCCCCTCATGAAACGGTTTGTATATAAAACAGAGGGGGGGTCATCTTTGTTCAAGAGGAAGTGGTGGTGGGGCCGATGTTACCCCCCCATTTTCCGGCGCCGGTGGTTCGGTAAACCACAGCCCCCCATCCTGAGAGAAGTTGCCATCCACACGTTGATGCCCTAACACCATGCTGAATCCGCACCACTGCCGCTGACTGCGCCTGTGCTGCCGTTGCCGCTGCATCCGCTGCCGCCACCACCACCTCCACCGTAGCCACCGACAACCACGACCGCATCACAAAACAAATATGTGCTTTCCACCACCGAACGGATGCGGACGAACGGGGTGAGCGCACGTAGATTGCGGTCACCATGAGCAACCTTTCGAAAATGGATGCGCGCGACATGTGGTCGCAGCCGCGTATGCCGTGAATGCTCAAGACCGTACCCGCGGCTGGAGTTCGCTGAGGGTGCGTAGCGCGCAGGAGAGCGCATCTGCGCCTGCACAGATAGCCGCGCATGCAAATTGGAATGCACCCGCAAACTGTCGAGCCGGGGTCCGCGACACCAGGCCAGGCGGCGGAACACATCGCGCGTGACGAAGGCCCGGATACCGCAATTTTTTTTTGAAGCACCCTTTCGCAACCGGAGTTCCGCGGTCCCTGTGCAAGAAGGAGGCACTGCTGCCACACGCTGTTTTGTTGAGGTCAGCACCCTCCATGCCTGAATTCCGCCGGCGACATTGGCGGTGCCGGCAAAGGAAGGAACCAATGAGACCGGCACAAAGGGCACTGGCGGCCGAAGGCAGACCATCGAGAGGTGAAAGCAGCTATAGCAGTCGTCCAAACACTGGGGCGATCACCCTTCTTCATGGGGGACCATTCATGCCACGGTTGTATGCTGTCGGGTTGAACCCTGCGTTGCAAGATGCGCTCCAGGCTACAACATGTTACGCCAGGGGGGAAATATCGAAATTTTCGCGTTCCTCAACCACATGGAGATAGTCTTTCTGCCAACCACACGGTGACGGCCTTGGATTTGCTCGGGGATTCGCCCAATGGGGTCCTGCGTAGGTTGTGTTTGGGTCGGAAATTGTAACGCAACGTTAGTACTGGAAATGCCGTGTTTGGATTTGTTTGGGGTCCTGCCTGTGTTGTGCCTGGGTATGCCTGGGTGCAAGACATCGTTAATACTGGAAATGCCTCGTTCGGGGTCGTGGCCGGATAGTGCTTGGTTCTAGTACAACCTTATAGAATTGGACATGCCGATGTTCAAGCACGGTGTGTGTGTGTGTGTGTGTGTGCAAATAAACGTCATTTTATTAGCCGTGAACATGCGGAACGGAATGTGCGCCAGCTCACTGCTCCAGCTTCCTTTCGACACAGTCGCCTTTGCAGCCGGCGAGCCGGCTGTGCATGATGTCGTGCAGGACGAGCGATGGTCCGATGTCCAGCATCCTGTTACGGACTTTGGTGACACATGCGCGAGGTAGCCTGCAGGTGCACTGGGATCGCGTATGTAACCGCAGCAGAAAGTGTGCGAAGAAGACGGAGATTATGGTTTCCAGCGGCGCCGCAGGGTGCGGGCCTGCGTTCGACCACGTGTTGGTGCTCTCTGAGCCAGCTGGCCCGAGCCGCCTCCCGCTGCGCTGAGCGCGGGATACGCCCGTCACAATGGGCCGCACGACCCCGACTTCGTGCTGAATGCTTCTCCGAGGGGAAAAAATATCGCCCTCGCAGCGACCGGGCGGTTCAACTCGTCCAAGTGGGCGAACTGTCCGCTGCAGCCCGCGCAATGCGTTTTGCCTTGGCCTACGATGGCTTACGGCCCGCTGTCGATGCAGCATGATGCAGCTCCGGCCGCATATATATATATATATATATATTATATATATACCCTGCACGTCCGCCACCCCGTTAAACTGGTGGGTTGTGAACGCACCCGTTTAACTGGTGGGTTGGACGGCGCCACACCAGGCGTCATCGATGCAGAGGCTCAAGACACCAAACAGCTGACCGTGAAACTAGCGTGAAAAAGCGTGAAACAACACCAGAAAACCGTGAAACACACCCAAATAACTGTGAAACCACCACCAATGACTGTGAAACTTTGTGCATAAGAAAGCAGTGTTATCATCCACTGAAACAATGTTAAATTCAGTTTTTGAGGTGTGTTCAGTGTTTTGCGTGGTTTACTTGAACGCACTCGTTTAACTGGTGGGTTGGACTTGCAGGGTATATATATACCCTATCCATCGGCCGACAGAAAAAAACGGATTCGATTGGTAGTTTCAAGCGGATTGGGTCCGATTGATATTTTCAAGCGGATCCACTAGTTTTCTGTGAAAACCAAGCGAAACAAAAACCTAGCGGGGAACCAATAGCAGCATATAGCAAAAACCAAGCGGAGCATTCAGGAGCACGGGTGTTTGACCGGGCTTGAAGCCTGCGATTTCTGGTTTCACAGGTTTTCACAGATCTTCACAGGTTTTCACAGATCTTCACAGGTTTTCACAGATCTTCACAGAATTTCACAGATCTTCACAGATCTTCACAGACTAATCTGTGAAGATCTGTGAAATTCTGTGAAAACCTGTGAAATTCTGTGAAAACCTGTGAAGACCTGTGTGCTTCAGAATTCCGGGTTGGGCTCGATGTTTTTGGTGTGCTGGGCACGGGAAACCAAGCGAAATCGTTGATGAAAAACCTTGCGGAATCGATGATAAAAACCTAGCGGAGAACCTAGCGGAGAAAATAGCATCCCAACCGATTCCTAGCGGGCCCGATAGAAAATGCCAAGCGCTCATGGTATTTTCAAGCGCAGCAGAATCGATTGGTATTTTCAAGCGAAATCCAGTGTTTTTTCAAGCGTGCGATGGTTAGGGTATATATATATATACATACATACATACATACATATATATCTACGGCTTCATGGGCCGATTGCCTGCCAACTTCCGGTCTGCGGGTGCTTGCAACAGCCGCTCGATGGGTCGCTGCACTCCAATCTTTCGCGTGAGCAACTGGTGCTGTTGCCGCAGCACGCCGCGCTGCAGCCTGCCTTCGTGAGCAGGGATGGCTGGAATTCTTTGCAAGGCCCACCGCCTAAGCCTGACGAGCGAGAGTTTGGTGACGTCTTGCGGGACTGGCCACAATGAGCGATCTCCGCCAGCGAATGCCAGCGACAAGCGCGAACGCCATTTGCAATTTTTTCCACGCACCTTTTACGACTGCGCAAAAGAGTCCGGTCCCCGTGCACGCTGCAAACTACGGCAAGCGGCTCGGGGTGGGGGGCGCTGCGTCGTGCAAGCGTCCGCCGGCTTCGCACGCGAGGGGCGACTGGCAAAGGCAGCCGCAGCCGTCTTCGCATGGCTATGAGCATGCGGTCGGGCGGCAGAGCGGTGCCAGCCTCGCACGGGGTGGAGCTGAGCCAATCGGCGGCATCCGGCCCCGACTGCGAACGGAGCATGGCCTGGGCAGGGGTGGGCAGAGCGGGTAGCAACTCGGTTTCGCGGAAGTGGGTAGAGCAAGCGCGGGAACCGTGATGCTGCCAGCCCTGAGGCTCGCCAGGCTCGTCGAGCAGATCGCATTGTGCGGGGCGCAGGTTGTTGAGCAAGTCGTTCCCAGACGGGCGGCCGGTCCAGTTGGTGCGGTCGAGCACGCGGCCGGCCTCCTCAGCACAGCGCGCAGGCACGGCAGCCGAAGCAGGGCTTCAAAGGAAAAAAGATAGGCAATGCCGCAGGCGCGGTGCGCACAGCGCACTGCAAACCCAAGCAATCCCAAGCATCTTTTACGACTGCGCAAAAAAGTCCGGTCCCCCGATGGTCCCCGTGCACGCTGCAAACTGTGGCGTCCCCGAGAATGGGGAGCTGAGAGCCAGGCATGGCCCCCCCAGCGATGTACGTCGCTCGGCAACAGGCAACACCAGCGGCGCAGCCAGCGGTAGCGGCACCGCGCAGGGCAGCAGGAGCGCGTTGGGCGCGAAGCCGCACCAGTTGCGTGACCAGGCGGTACGATTCAGAGCTCCCGAGTCCGCCGGCTTCGCACGCGAGGATGCAGAGGCGCTGGGGCCCCGGGTGCAGCAACTCGGGGCAGGCTGCGCGCTCAGCGACAACGATCATGGCACCGTCACGCGTCGCGGCGGAAGGCTGAGCGCGCCCGTCGCTTGTCATGACGTCGCAGCACAAGGCTTCTCCGAGCGGGGTAGCCCCATATGCTACCAAATCGAGGCGACGGCGATCGGCGGGATCGACGTCCGGGGCCGATTGCTGCGGGACGACCTGGCCCCCAGGTCCGACAGCCTCACGAGCAACGCGCACTCAGGCATGCTCCAGGGGCTTGGCTCTGCGGGCAAGAAGGCCTGTACGGGGGCAGGACAAGGCCACCACAGCCGTGGCCATGTTCGCCGCATTTGTGTTGGGCGACTGGCAGAGGCAGCCGCAGCCGTCGCCGCAAAGCTATGAGCATGCGGTCGGGCGGGTGACTGCGAGCGGAGAATGGCCTGGGCAGGGGCAGAGCAGATAGAGCGGGTACTAGTAGCAACTAACAACGCACTTTTTCCCAGCGTTCCAAGCGTGGCAGTCCAAGTGCAGACCCAAGTCTAGGCCGGTTGCGCGCTACGGCGTCCAGGGCATGCGGCTTGCAAGGGGCGGTTCAAGGGAAAGTCACCGAGGATGTCGCTCAGCAGCGGGGATTCGCCATCGACATTGGCAGTGCCGCCCAGGGGCAAGGAGAGGAGGCATGTAGCAAAGGCGCGGGCAGCCGCGGCAGCAAGTTTTTTCACCCTCTCGGACCGGTCTGTTGAACGGGCATGGGTGCGTGTGGCTCGGGAGGTCGTCGGCCCGGACGGACAACTGGTCCCCCCAACCGCACCCAACGTCCGCTCCGACGACCCGCACCGCCTGGACCTCGTCATCTACGGCGGGGCTCTTTGCTGCGACGCGACGCTTCGCCGCTGCCGTGCACGGGCTTGCCGCAGCCTTGTGCAGCCCAGCTGAGCATGACGGCGCAGCCCTGCGCGTCGCCGAGCGCCGCAAGCGAGCCGCAACAGCTCGTGGTGTTAGGGAGCGAGGTTGGTGGAATGCCGGCGCGCAGGCAGCAGCTGTTGCGGGATCTGGCCCGCGTCCGTGCCCAACCAGCTCCACCAGCCATGCGACGTGCATGCTGCATCGGCCAGGCGTTGGTAGGCCATATTGTCCAACAGGCCGTTGCAAACACAGCGCTTGGATGCGCTTGGGTCAGCCTCGCCCGCACCGCTCCACGCGAGCCATCGGCTTCGTTGATGGACTGGACTTCGCGGACGCAGCGGGGCCGAGCCGTTTGCCGCTTCGCGGCCAATAGGGACGCTGTAGTGTCAGCTGCGCCGCGCACAAAACATGCAGCAGGAACCCAAGCCATGCAAGTGCAATAGAGGCATTCAAAACAAAATCACCTTGATGCCGCATCGCGGCTGCTGCTGCTGCTGTCGCAAGCCGGGCCGCACGCTGCACAAGCCTTCACAGTCTTCCCCACGTTTGCAAAAGTGGTGGTGCCTTCACCGTTCTTCCGGGTGCTGCTGCTTCACCTGCCATTGCCTGTTGCGCCACGCGTCGGCTTGCGGACATGAGCATCGACGTCCCAGACTCTGACGACCACGCATTGAAGTCGTGGCGAACGAGCTTTTCATCTGGCATGGCGCAGAGCAGGCGGTCGACGCCACCGTTATAATCACCTGATAGTCACCCGGGCTGGCGACCTGGCGACCCCACCCGGGAGCAGATGTGCATCCCGGCCGGGCTGTCGATGGCACTGCCCGACACAAATTTCGCCGCCGAATGTACCATGAGCTACAGCCCGCCCGCCGCTGCCGCTTGGTGACCGTAGGCGTCGAAGTCGGCGGCCGCTTTGGGGCTGAAGCTGCAAACTGGCTCCAACTCCTCGCCAAGCACCGTGCCGCTGGCCGCTGACGTCCCTGCAGCATCGGTAGCGTTGCGGACGTAGTATGAGGTAGGCACTTCCGTTTGGGACTTTGGGCTGCCGGAAAAAGGTCCGCGAAAAAAAAAAGTATGACGTAGTGCGGTGGTCCAGCTTGCTTGCGGTTGCGGCGCGGCGTGCATTCGCAGCCTCCTTGATGGAGCTCCCGCTCGCAGGCGAGTGCGATGTCGCTGGGGATGAGCCGGAGCTGCACGAGGTTTTTGCGGACGTGCGCTCACAGCTCCATGTGCCCTCCAGCCGACAATGGCCGGGTTGAGACCTCCGCCGGCTTTCTGGCGGTACTCCTTGGGGGGGGGAATGTGCTGCGAGCCGCAAGGGCTTTTAGCGGATGAAGACGGGGCTGTGCTGGCCAGGGCTAGATCCGCCGCAAAGAGGCGACGCACCCAGAATTGGAAGATGAGCGTGGGAAGTAGCCCCCTACCATACGCGTCCATAGACCCCTATACAGACCCCTATGCCCTATGCTTTTCCCATAGACCCCTATGCGCCCTACCCCTCCCGCGGCCACAAACCCCGACAGTGTTACAAATAGACCCAATGCATTTTCCGATAGGCCCCACTGATAGACCCCTACGGGAATTCGTACACACCCCTATAGATAGGCCTTATTTCTACTTAGGCTAGCCCCCTATGCAGCACAGGCCCCCATTTTTCCATAGCCCCTTTTCCCGATCGCGATAGGGTTTATTTCTCAAGCAATAGGCCCCTATGCCTTTCCTTGTCCTGTTTGAAGCACTTTTGAGTTGTGCAGTAGCCACGACCTACTAGCTTTCGTGCGCGGTTTTCTCGCAGCTAGGAGCCTCCATCTCAAGCAGCCACTGGAGTAGCAGAGCATGCGGGAATGTGAAGGAAGTAGGGTTTGCCGAAGCAGGGTTCAGAACCCTGATATCCAAACCCTTGAACGGTTCTTCCACAAACCCTACTTCTTTGCCCTGTCTTAGCGCGGAACGAGGCCTGCGAATGATTTGGCGTGTTATGACCCTTGAACGGTTCTTCCACAAGCCCTACTTCTTTGCCCTGTCCAAGCGCGGAACAAAACCTTCGAATGATCTGACATATGACCTCGTTGCGCAGCTGTCTGTGAGTGCGCATGGACACTATCGCTCGCTACATTCGCATGTTTTGCTAATGATATCGGTTCATTATATGTTAAAGACGGTCCCTAAATGCGGCCCCTCATGTAGCGATTCCGGTTCGCCATTTATCCTACACACGCCGCCTCCTTACTTGGTGATTCCGGTTCATCACATCTCTTGACCATGCCCCTTCATTTGGCGATAAAGGCTCATCATATATCTTAAACACGCCCCCCCTCGTTTGGCGATAACAGGTCGTCGTATATTTTAAACACGCCCCCCCACTGGATGCCGGTTCATCGTCTTTCTTAAACATGCACCCACATTTGCGACAACAGCCCACCACATACCTGAAACACGCCCCGTCATGTGGCGATTCCGGTTTACCATATATCTTAAGCACCCCTCATTTGGCGATGCCGGCTCTTCCTATATCACAAAAAGTGGCAGACCGACTGACCGACTGCCCGATCGACTGTCTGCATGGCGCTCGATGCATGGATCAACCGACCGACCGACTGAGTGACAGACCGGCGTGCTCGTGTAGCGACCGACGGACCGACTGCAGAACGAGCCGTTCCTGTGAGTTTCGCTGTGCAGTTGTTTGTGCGTATGCATTTGATTCATTGCTTCCTGCACTCGCTCCCTTATAAAGGGAGGAGCGGGTGTATAGACCCTATCGCAAAGCGACAGGGGTCTATGCGCCTTATAGGGGTCCTATGTATAGACCCCTATCCCACCTGTGACACACCCCCTGGCCATAGGTACCTATCCGATTCCCCAGTCCGATTCTATGCCTTTTCCGATACCCCTATGCGATACGGACCTATGCCTTTTCCCATAGGCGGCTACTTTCCGGATTTTTACTCGAGAATTGCAGCGCAACGGTTCCCAGCGGCGCAATGCTGTGCGGCTACTGCGTGGGCTCGGCGTTGGTGGACACAGCTGTCGGTCGCTGTTCAGCGTGCGACCGCCGTGTCGGTCGGGCATGGGCTGGGGCATGGCCTGCGAGATCTCGCGCCTTGGCAGATGCTTCGGTGCTCGAGCCCTTGTTGGACCTCGCCGATGCGGCGCGGCCTAGCACTCCTTGCCGCATCGACGTTGAACGGTCCGCGGGCGGGCCGGTGGGCAGTTTTTCTAGGAGACTAAGGACACCCCTTTAGGCTGACGCAAAAAGGTATGTGTGTGGGTGTGGGTCTGTGTCTGGGTGTGGGTGTGGGTGTGTGTGAAAAAAGGATGTGGCAACCATTGCATGCATGCCGTAATTCGTGCAAAATGGGTTTGCACATGTGCCATTTACAGCTCCTGGTGCAGTCAGCGTCCATCAGCGCCGCAGCGTGCCAAGGTCTGTCACAACCATTTGCATGAAGGATCGACAACACGGACTAAACAAAAATTCCAGCCGTTACAAAGCCATGGCAGCGAAATCCAGCACGTTCGCCACACTTCTGACCTCGGATGATTTCTTGATGGATCCGTGGCTGTTGGGTTAGTTGCTTTCGCAAACGTCGCAAAATTTTCAATTAATGCACTCGCCAGCGGTCATGCCCCTCAATTTCCTGCCGAGGCGGTTCAAGCACTGGCGGCATCACTGCGGGCCAGCACTTTGCAACCACTGCCGCTGTTGGTTGCCTGCCCGCATACCCAGAAAGTATATACATGATGCGATGATTTCAGGATGCACCGGTGGGGGCCCCCACCTTGTGGCATTGCAAGTTTATCTGCAGATTATAATGGAAAGCTGAGGTGAGTCAAGTGACCAAGGCACAACCCCGACCTGGCTGACCCAGGTCACACAGCGACGACAACCCAACAAAAACACAGAAAAACACTGCCGAACTTGTTCAACAAATGCGGCGGCGAAAGAAACAGCCACGAAATGCTGATTGGCACAAGGCCAACACCACGAAATCTTGGAGGTGTAGCGGGGTGGTGGGATGTTCACCGCACAACCTGTTTGGTCGCTGAACTGATTCCCTTGGTTACGATACCTTGTCCAGTCATACCCTGCAGTTGTACGGGACTAGCATCCATTCATATGGCAGTGAGGCACGATCGTTTTCAAGAAAAGTCTCGTTTATCGGACAAATGCGGTAACCAGGATTTCTCCGTGATGCATTCCGGGATATTTGAGCCTCTGACTGCGAGGTTTTGCATACAAGCCAAGTATCCAATGGTGTGCAATCGCGACTGGCGACCGATCCGTCAGTCCAATTGCGGCAGCCCTAGCTATCCACGCATATGTCCCGGCGACATGCTGGACGGGAGCTGCGCACTGACAGGCGGCTGGTAGACGCCATACCGAATCCTCACAAGACAGATGTGTTACTCGGCTGGCAGAAAACAGTCGAGGTCATTCCGGATTCAGCATGTAGCTTGTGCAGAGAAGGAAGTGCCTGCTTGCCGAGAGCGAGTGACAAAATGTTTCTTGCGGTGAAACGCAGGTCCGGCTGGGCAAATTCTGGTTTCACGAAGCTCCGCCTTTGGGAACAAGTCGATTTCGACACTTGCGCCCGCACTAACAACTGAAGTATGTTGGGCACACAGTTTGTGTCCGCGCTTTCCTGCCAAAGCCTGGCCACTTGTGTATCAAGCAAGCCGGGCCAGCAGAGGACATGCATCACGCACCGCGACTTGACCGTCGCATAAACTACCCGAGATCGGGGCAAGTGCATACACTGGTGAAGTTGGCTTTCCCGTAGTCGACACGTACATAAGCTGCGGAATCTCGGTTACGAAGCTGAACGTCGACAGTCTTCTGCTCGCCGAACACTTGGAGAAGCTAGATCATGCGATCCTCATTTACAGCAGGAACTATGCTTGCTCGAGACTTCTTCTTTCCGTGGCAATTCCACTGTAGCACCGTTCTACTTCTTTACTTTAGGGCTCTGCCAACATGAAATTATGGGATATTGTGGAGAAGCTGTCTCCAAGGATCCGCCAGCGACACTCTATGCATAATATGTGTTAATGGGCATCGCAGCAAGATGGGAGAGTCATACGTCGACTAGTCCTCGACTGTTCTCGATCCCAGACATAATTAGGACAGCATGTAGCAGGAACTTGCATTTACGAGGCGAAGATCGTGTATGTCGATGCCGATTGCATCATATTGGCAGCCCCAGCACGCTTGTTCAGTTGCGTTCGCGTCTTGACAAGATGCAGTTGTGAATAGAAGGTCCCTGCTCGGCCCTCTTCTTATCTGTACTTTTGAAGCAGGAAAACATCGACGAGCTCTTTGCACGTTCCTGTCCTGCGTTCTGCCCTGTTGCTTGGCGAACTAAAACCTAGTCGTCTAAGACAGAGCGCCGCGCGAACATGGTTTTGGCTGTGCGGCTTGCAGTGATGTTAGTACGCCCAGTTGCAAATCCTTCCGTGGCAATGTGCAAGGACGTTTTTCCGCCCGACAAGTTCAATGCGGGCGTGATAGTGTTGGAACCGAACCTGTCCGTTTTCCAGGAGTCGTCAGTAAATTCGAGTATTCATGTAATTGCTCCCCAACAGTAGCCCTCAGGGCCATACCCAACTTTGCTCTTAGTCTTGAAGTGGTGGTTTATCGGGGAAATCTTGCTGGTTGCACCTTGCTGGCTGCATGCGTTTTGGTGTTCGTTGTCGTGATGCATGCGCTAGATTCTCGATGGCACACCACCGCGCAAATGAACCAGTACGTCAGTATGTCTTCATGCGCCCGTGATGCTGTACCTTGCATCAGACCGCTACCACACATTGGATTCCGGCACACGCTACATTTCGCACAAATTACAGTAAGCGGCAGAAGTGGCGTGATTACATGCATCAAGTCAGAAGTCCGACGGTTGACTTCTTCATCGGGACATGCGTCGCTGCACTGACAGCCTCGATTTGACCTGGTCTGCCGCAGTGTGCAAGCTCCGATGAAGACTGTTGGTCGGATAGTGATAAGACAGATCAGTCAGATGAGTGCAATTTCTGATTCTGATTTGCAAACTTTTGGGTTGTCTTGCCTTTCTTCCGGTCGTTTCGTCCCTCCTGTGCAGTAAGTATAAGGGGCTTTCAGGCAACAGTGCGGGGCAGTTCTAGCGCAATTACATGATTTAGTTTTGTTAGAAGCTAGTGCCGATGTGACAATGATCGCACCCATAAGCACAACAGAAGCACAGCTCCCAGAAGTTTGAGTACAATGACCACAGACCTTCAAAGCAGCGTGGTGCTGCGGTTGTCCCGCAGGACATGATGGACAAGATGCTTGTGCTGCCGTCCCATGATGGAGGTCACACAGTGAGCGTGCCGTAGGCTTGCTTCGGCGTATTGAGCCTCAGCAGGCGACACAGGCTTCCTGAACGCTTTCTTCCCTGACTGGTACCTGTGGCCTCCTGAGCAACGGCTGCCATTCCGGTATAATGCTCTACGGACCATGTACTGGCGACTTGGTTGCAAGCCAAGCCTGGTTGGACTTAAGTACGGACCGCATAACCTAGTGGCGAGGTGCGAGTGTATGTCTCGGTAGCGCTGAGACTCGTCAAGCATGGTTTTGCTTTCTGAACAATCTAGAGTTCTTCTAGACTTGCAGCGCAAATCCGTGAGACAACGAAGTCACGTTCGTCTCCAAGCGCACGACTGGTCTAATTTGTGGGCCGACAGTCATCAGCATGCCTCTCCATGTGAGCCGCAGACGTATTTCGCTGCAGCTTGCAACTGCACATGTCCACTGTGCAATCGGAGGTTCACACACGCCAACCCTGGGTACTGGGAATCGGTACAGCCTGTGAAGGCACTTTCGGCAAGCATATGCTGGGTTGCCAACCAAGCAACAAGCAAATTTGGGTTTATGCTGAAGAGCTCGTGCGCAAGCCAAATTACATGATCACGTCCCGTGCGTTCTTCCTCAGGTGCTGCACTTCTGTTCGTCCCCAAAGCCTTGGGACAAGGAGGCCAAGAAGGGAGATCTAGAAGCGTTTCGAGGCCGCATCGATCTTCTCTTGTCTTCATGAGTTTGACACTGTGCAGAAAGAAGTTAGGCTCTGGTGGCAATACTACTTGAAATCGCAGATGCCCTTTTGATGGCCTGAGGCTCGCACTTGAAGAATAGCGGCAGGGAGGAACTTGAGCTGTCATTCGCCGTGCAGGATTCCCCAAAGCCAGTGCTCCACGGGCGAGTTGCTCTCCATGCCGTGGTCGTCACGAGACTTCGCCCGCTGCGCACACGGATACCGAGGAGGCGATAGGGGAAGGTGTAGCACCAAGGAGGGGCCGGGGCCGCGCCTTGGCAACTTGGTGCAGCTCTTGGAGCCGGAAAGGGCTTCGACTGGAACTAACGCTGAAGGATGGAGATGATGTGAAGACGGGTCGGCTTTTCTACCTTCGCTGCTGCAATTTATGTGAGACAAAGCACTGGAAAGCATCTGCAGTTCATGTTTTGTTCTTCGGGGTGTGCGAAGTTCGTGATATCATGAAGCAATCACGGATCACAGGATGGCACTGTACTGTACTGGGAGTGGCAAGTTTGTCCTTTTTATGTCGCCCTCAAGTTTCAGGTTGTAGACATGTCGCAGAAAAGCAGGCGACAAGAACCTTGAAAGCAAGACCGGAAACGTCAACAACGGTTGAGCTCCCACTGCTTATTCTGGTGATAGTTGTACGTAGTCACCAACTGCAGAAGTTGGAGCCTGCACCAGACAGGGATGTATAAGATGTGTAGAAGCTTGAAGCGCTGGAACCGAACGCGCGCAGTCGCAAGAGACAGCATGAGACCGGCTGCCGACAGCTGATGTGATGTTTGAGTTTGACTTCGACGATCTCGAGGACGTAGCACTTGTGACAGTTTTCTATGGGTGGCCATCATCAGTGCTGACCAGGAGGAACCTGCGTCTGGGGCGAAACATGCAGGCAGAGAACCGGTTTCCCTCCATCTGCGACGAACAATGACCGACGTTGACTTCGCTTGTCGTAGACAGAGAACTCATGCTGTGTTCGGCACTAGGCCTTGAAGAGTAGGATGTCCACTACACGAAGACGGTGCTGGGCAGATGATAAAAGAGTAGAGCACATGAGGCCGAGCAGGTGGACGCTCTGCACCTGGAGTCGCATTTCAGCTCGTCCAAGAAGGGCCGGGCATTGTCGGCCGTATTGCGCAGACGGGCAGTGCTTTGCGGCTAAGGCATTCTCCTCGAAGGTGCCGGGATCGCAGCAGGCAGATCGCTCAAGTTTCTTCTTTCTATGACAGCTGCAAGCGGACTGCATCGGAGGAACGCAAGAGCCACCAGGGCTAATTAGGATGTTGGTATACGTTGGTTGCCTTGGAATATGAGAGGTAGCGAATGGCAACGCCAAGGCCAAGGCCAAAGTGAAGGCACGAAGTAGCGGTGCATAACGTGAGCAGACTGCCAGTGCAATCGACCTTATACCCACGAAGAAGCGGCATGTACTCGAATTTACGACATGTGCCTTTGGCCAGTCGTTTGGCCGCTGTGGAGACCCTAGCACCGGTAGCGGTGTGCCCATGTTCAACCCGTTGGCGACCCAGCTGGCATCAGCTGCTCAAAGCTTGCCTCCTATGTAGCTTTTTCTTCTCATTGCTAGAGAATTTGCAACTTTCCGCTTGAACAGACATCTGTCATTCCCAACTGCTCCACATTCCACATATACTAGCGTCTGCAGCCATGTGATTCGCGAAAGAAGTGGACTCTCCGTGGTCGCAGTCGCGTTGAAGCGGCACCCGAGCCGACGCGCAAAGAGTTGCAATGTGGACTGGCAGTGGCCGAACGACCACCACAGAAAGATCATTGACGCTGTATGTGACCAACATCCCGGAGAACACGACAGCGGCTGATGTTTCAGAACTGTTCTCCAAAGATGAGGGCTTTTGTGGTCTTCGGGCGGTTGGAGGTTCCCGCAAGATGGTCTTCGTAGATTTTGGATCAGAAACGCAAGCCACACAGTCCATGAGGCGCCATCAAGGCCACTGCTTTGAAGGCAGTGGAGAGGGGCTCATGATAGATTTTGACCACGACAAGCGCACAAAGCGAAGCAGGGCCATAGAGAAACCATGGAACTCGGCAGCTTTCAATACTGCAGCGACCAGGTCTGCATGTCCGGCTGGGTGGGGACGAGGCAAAAACAGTGGGCAAGGCCGCGGCGGTCAAGGCGGTCGCGGACGCCGGCGCTTACCAAGCAGAGAACGTGAGGCGGCAATGTTCCGACGAGAACAAGCTGAGCGAAAGCTCCCCGACGGCTATGTTGCCGAGCAGCCACCAGCAAAGACTGTGAGGCGTCCGCCCTCGTTTGTCACAGTGCGTAAGGCAAACCACCAGGACATGGGCGCAGAGCATGCTGAGCCTGGTGGAGAACGCGCCCTTGTGGACTCGCGGCTTTGTTGATCATCCTCTTTAAATTGCCTTTGGCTATCTGCGGGGTGTGGTTTCCAGCCCAAACATGAGTTTGAGAACCCCAATTTATCATGGCCGATTTGCCGCCCCGGCATGTCCAAGGCGTACGGCTCAAGCGAGAGCAGTAACGATGAAATGTCTGAGGCTTCTGGCCGAATGCAAGCGGAAGCAGGCAATGTCGAAGGCGACGGCGGGTAAAACGCTGCATGATGCTTCTCGAGCCTCCTTTGTCCACTGCTCTCGGGTAGAGTACCAGTCGCATGGGGCAGTTCATATTAGCTAAGCGGTACTCTTGCTAGGGTTCGGCAATGCCCTTCAGCCGGCATGCAACTCTTTTGATCACGAGCTGGCTATCGGCCTTCCTGCCAGCATGTTTTCGCGCGGTCACGAGCTGTCGAGCCTCAGCTCTTGTTTTTCCTTATGGTCGCTGTTCGAGCGCGGGTCACCATGAGCCTCTCTCCAGCGCGCTTGTCAACCTTTCGCCGCTCACAGCTTATTACACCTACTGACACGCAGAGTTCCATGAGCGTTGCAATCATGATGGCCAAGAATGCAGCGAGACCTGACATCGCTCGCATCATCTCGGGCCTGAATATTCCCGGCTCCAACCTGGCAGGTGTCGCACCCTCTCGCGGAGTAGGCCTCAGCAGTTGTTAGTCCGTGGACCTAAAGCCATTAAAGTCATTAAAGTTTTTTCTCCTACTACTCGCGGCATGGCCTGGCGCTGTTCCGGCACGGGCAATGCGGAGCTGGCCGCTGCGGCAAGTTTCGGAGACAGGGAGGGGGAGAAAGAGAGAGAGAGAGCCGTAGCCATTTTGGCTCAAGTCGACCTGCCGTCCTCCTTGTGGGGGCGCTCGAGAATGGCCCTCTCGGCCCTCGGAGAGTAGCCTCCGTGGGCTGGGGTGGGTGGACATTTCTCGAAGCGGGGGGAGGCTTGAGTCACACGCAGCAGCCCATACAGGTCGAGCCGCCCGGGGGTTAACAATCGCATCCTCCAGATCCTGAACGCGGCCCTCCTCTCTTTTTGGGAGGAGGTGGCCCGCTAGTAGGGGGGCGGAGCATACTTCAGCCGTGAGGACCTCAAAGTGATCCCGCCGGACTGCCAGGACACTCCAGGCAAGGGGGAAGAAGTCTCCAGAGAACGAGGGCACAAGTACGGGTACAGGGACGCGCAGACCCCGACTGCCGCTTGATCGAGGTGCCCGAAAGGGCCGTGAAAGTGCGAGGGGGGCCAAAGCCCAAGCAGGATGGCAGCGAGCACCGGTGCAGACAGTACTCGACAACGAGATGGGAGGAAGAAGCCGAGAGAGTCCAAAGCGGTAGCGTGAGGGAGCTGTTGTAAATACCGTGATGCCACAAGTGTCTTGCATAGTCGTAGGAATATGGGGGGGAAATTGCACGGAGCTGTTGACGGGTTTGCACTTGTATTGATGGGTCACTGAAGCAGCTTTTCCCGCCCCCGAAGTTAGGCGCCCGTTCCAAACCAGACCAGAATGGTCAAAATCCTCGATTTCCGAATGACGAACCTAGACACCTTGATAATTCGCTCTTTCAGTGCACCACTTTCGGGGGATCCGTGAAACCCTAATTGGGGGAGCCGCCTTTAAATAGACGCTTGTACTGACGAGAGGGGAAGAAGCCGGCCACAGAGCCGGATCGCATGTTCTTGGCGCGGCCCCCCGTGATTTACCAGACAGCGAATATGCGCAGCGCCCAGGCTTAACAGTACTCATCCGGTACCTGCCTTAGGGGGGTCTGAAGCTTAGCCTTCGAGGCGGGTTGGGGTTTAGAGTTCTGTGTGGTTGGCAGGCCGGTGAGTTAGATCGCACTGGCCAACTGTGTCAGTCCGTCCTCGCACCCCCAGTGCGCGGAATCGCGCGGGGGGGGGCCGACTCGTGCGGACCTCCCTCTGGCTGTGTTGAAGAAGAGAGAGTCAGATGGCTTGCCCTCAGGCCTGGGGAAAGAAAGAGATGGTAGTATACGTAGGGGGAAAAATGGTACATGCACGTGTGTGAGTGAGCGTAGGAACATGGTCGAACGATATCGTCTCCTTTATGGCCTTCGCCGGGACCGTGTTCTACGTTCTTTCCTCACCCTCTGGTCCCGTCAAGACGACGGGTGGGCATGATGCCCGGGGGCGCTGACCCGCCCTCTCTTCTTCCGCAGGGCGTGGGGGGCGTACGAGACCCCCCGGCCGCATGGGCCCTCCATGTGTTATGGGGCTTTTTGCTCTCTTCAGCTCGGCCAGGAGGGTCGGACGCACGAGCACCCTCCCCCCCGCGCGATTGCGCGCACCGGGGAATTTCGGGCGGTGAGAAAAAATAAAACTCTCTCTCTCCCTCTCTCGCTCTCTCTCTCTCTCTCTCTCTCTCTCTCCTGGGCTTGAGAGAGAGAGAGAGAGAGAGAGAGAGAGCGAGAGAGAGAGAGAGAGAGAGAGGGAGGAAAAACGGGAAGGGTTTTACGTCATGTGTTCGTGCTGGGGGGTACACATGCACACTTGGGGGACCCGGGCATCGCTCACCCCCGTGAGGGGTCTTCAGGGCAGACCGTCGCGAACCTTGGCCAGGGTCCCAGGGAGCCCACACCCCTAAGCAAGCAAGCAAGCGAGCAAGACGAAAAACTTGTGTCTTCGGTCTGTTATGTACGTCACGTGTACCAGTTCATTCCTCTCAGATTTTGCCCAACGAAGCGCCAGCACTAAGCGGGGCCCTGCTGGCCGGGCGACCTCATTCGTCCGCACAGCCCGCAAAAAGAAGAGGATGCTCTTGGCTTTCTCCGAAGCAGAGCCTGACGAGAGCTGTAATCAAGCCTTATTTCGGACCGAGCCAAACGAGGAAACAAGGCTATGTTGCTGTTGTTTGCTTGTGCCATCCTCTCCCGTCAATCTTGATTCAGAGAACAACGGAGGAGCCCTGAATAAAATGCACAGATCTCGAGTCCAAATTTGCCCCCATTGACACCTCACAGCGATTCCCCAACGCATCCAACGCTTTGAAATCACACCAACCACAAGATAGACCTGAAGCAAGCTGATTTAGGGGGGTATTCTGCTTGCAGAAGATAAGGGGTTGACATTGTAGGGGCCTATTGAACGGGGGATGGCACGGCAGAGAGAGAGAGAGAGAGAGAGAGACTGAAAGGGGGTGGGGGAGTAGGTGGAGCGGGTATGGCAGGTGCGGAACCTCCGCAAGGCCGGCGTCATCGCGTCGGAGTCCGTGGAGCGTGCAATGCTGGCAGTGGATCGAGGCCCGAGGCCGTCTGAAGTCTGAAGCCGTCTGGCTGTGCAGCTGCCGCCTCACAGGGATCTCCGGGATGGTCATTCACAGACCTGCCTGCACTCCCTGCGGAGATTTTCGCATGAGCGTGAACTCGTCGTGAGGACACTACGCACCCAAGAATCCGTACACTGATGCTCCGCAGATCCTTGGCTTTTCGGATTGCCGAGCATGAGCCTCGTCGTGCATGCTTTCTTTGAGCGCCCGGCTGTAGATTCTCTAGCACGTGTTCGCCGTAGCCAAGGCCAATAGGGTACCAGGCCACAATCAGTGCACCGCACATGCACGCACACGCTTTGGAGTTGCTCGCCAAGCACCTCCAGCCTGGCAGCTTGGGTTCGCAAATATGTAATCGAGACAAGAGCCAGTCCAGTTGGGCTCGAAATGACAAAGAACTGGTTTGGAAATCCCTACATCGCACGTCAACCGCAGGTTTCTCATTTTTTCATTCCATCAGCTGAATTCTTGGTCTGCCAAGGTATGCGTGCCCTGGATGTTGGCAGCGGCAGCGGGTATCTGGCAGCAGTGATGGCGCGAATGGTAGGGGCGGAGGAGAGGGAAGGAGGAAAGGTGGTTGGCATCGACTACCTGTCCCCTTTGGTGGAGCTTGCGGTGGAGAACATCATGAAGGCAGATGCAGACCTGCTGGAGAGCGCCTTGATGCAGCAAGGCATCTTCTTGTGGTGCAGCTGGAACCTGCATGCGTTGGAATGCTAGTAGATGCAGCATCATCGGAGACGACTGTGAGTTTCTGTCTCCGTCGTGGCCAGCTACTGTATACCATGAAGCATACATGAGGTGGGCTGCTTCAGCTCGAGCAGGGGGACGGATGGCAAGGCTACGAGAAGGTGTCTTGGTGTGGAACTGCGCGTGCCGGGACGAGTAGGGACTTGCCGTGCATGGCGGCGGTTTGAGCTTTACCGTGTTAACCATGTTCATGCGCCCAAAGCGAGAAAGAAGGCCATGCCCTTTGACTGCATCCATGTTGGGGCAGCAGCTGAGTTGCTCTGCTGCACTGCTGGAACGTTGAAGCATATATTCCAATTGACGACACGGCAGTTCCCGGTGCATGAAGTGATTCTATGCCCTTCTTACCGTTACCGACCGAGGTCTGTTCCCGAAGCTTTGCTCGAACAGCTGAAGCCTGGAGGTCGAATGGTGATCCCTGCCGTTTGGTTGCACAGATGCTTCTTCAATACATTTGTGATTTCATCACAGGTTGTGTTGGCGAGCAGCCGTGGCTAACAGAAGAACACTACGATGCACTACGTTGAAAATCCCAACCAGGGGCTTGAACGAGGGCTGCCCTATTCTGGTCCCTTGCTGTTTGGAAGCGACAAACGAACGTTGCAGGTTGGGAATATAGGGTCATGTCCTGCACCGCATGCCTTCCGCTTCGAGGTCGGCACCACATCGCAGCAGTTCTGCCAGATTGATCCTTGTCCGAGTCTTGTTTCTTGGGATCTATCCTGGTGTCCTTGCAGAGAGGGGTGTAGCATCGAGGCGGCTTGTCATGCCCGCGGCAAAGAGACGTAGAAATACCTGCAAGGTTGCAGCAGCGACTAAGAGCAATTGAATCGAACACCGAAGGACCGCCTGCCGAATGGCAACTTCGAGCAGAAGAGCCTGATGGGGGTGTCTTTGCTGCAATGTTGAGCACACTTGGGAACTCACTGTTGCTGCCTTTGCAGGTGTTGTGTTGTGTTAAGTTCATCCAGATTCTGTCAGCTCGTTGGAAAGTGTGGGGCGAGTTACGCTCGTCAAAAACAGTGAAGATTTCAGAAGTAAGGTCATGTACGTTCCATTAGTACATCCTTCGCCGCGGATTTGAAGGTGGGATGAAGCACGTAGAAGAGTGCAGGCACAGCTGCGGCCGAGCTTAGAATAGAAACCGACAAAGTTGAGATGCCCTGAAGGTTCAATGCGACGGAACATCCCACACCGCGGACAAGCATAGCTGGCACAGCTGATGGTGTCTGACAGTGGACTCCTTCTGTCCGTGGTTGGGAATGATGCATCAACGAGTAATGGAGCTGGTGTCAGCCAATGACTTGTGGATTGAGCAAACGCATTCGATCTTGTCGTTGCGTTGTTTATCTGGTGCAAATTCATCCGAAGCATGTCTCCGCATTGCGATGCACATCTCCAAGTTTGTGCATATGCTGGTGCACGTTGCTCACTCCTGGTCCTAGCAGCTAGCAGCACAGCTCAGCAGCTCGAGATAGTATTGTGGCCCAGTCTCCTGGTTGTAGGAACTAGGGGAAGCTGCATCGATGCCGGTAAGACTCCGGAAGCGACGTAGCAGAAGTATGGGTCCTCGGGCATGGAAAATTAGGGGACGTGCCTGCGAGCTCTGAAGCATGAGAGGGGGGCCCATGGAGGATGCAAGACTATGTCACTGTCTCATGTTGTTTTCAAGCTACGGCTGCAGTCCACATCGGTTTGTTGTTAGTGCTTCCAAGCCCCGCTTTCAATTCCCGTCACATGTCTTGGCACGGGGATCGCAAGACCACCTTGTTGAACCCCGCAGGTCCCTTCTGCAAAAATCTCGCACCGTCTCTGTGCGTCCTTAGATCTTTTTAGCCTAGTGTGTGTTGCTGTCATCCTGCCTCCACTCCAAATCCCACACCAGCGATTACGACAGGTTGGTTGCTCTGACACATTAAGCTGCCAAGGGTCGTTGATGATGGCTTTGAGCTGGTGCTGACAGCCAGAAATGCATCTTTAACCAACTGCACCAAGCAGAACACAGATACATTTTTGCAGCAGCTGGTCGATGTGGACTGGCTTCCTATTCACTGCAGCCTGTGACGGGGAACGTGCCTTTGCCAAAAACAGGTTGTCATTGACATATTGCTGCTGGGCACTTGGCAGATCATCGGCGAAAATACAGTGCGGCACGTACATCTGCGAGTTAGTGACTAGAGACTCGTGCGTGATCAGCGGGCCTACACGTCGCGATCTTTACAGGCGGTAAAGCCTGACCTCTTGGGAGCCCTCGCAGCATGGCGCCCAGTGCCTGACAAGTAGGGTGAGTGAATCTGCAAGAGTTGGAGACAATTCCTTGACATGCCAAACATCCAGATCACGAAAGCTAGCTCCTTTGGAGCTTGCTACCCCCCAACCCCCAACTGTCAGCCCAATAGACACCGAAGATAGCCCGCAAACATCTGCACAACTGAAGACAGCAGCATTGCCTCAGACAGTTTCATGTTCGCCTCAGGCTTCTTTTGCGCAAGGGACCCCATTTAATAGGAGAGAAGGGAAGACAGAACTGCAAAAAAGACACGCGAGGGTAAATAACCGTTTCAGAGTTGCTATGTATTCTGTCTTATGCATTGAAGACAGAGCTTGGCATCCATCGTTCAGCGCCGGCTCAGGTGTAAGGTTTATGACCAGTTCGCATCACAGCCAACACTGCATCAATCGCGTTCGCTTACCAACGTCTGCTTGCGTTTGCAACTTCCCTAGCTTTCGTCGGCTCTGCTCTCAAGTTCGGGTGATGGGGTCATACCCAGGCTGAAGAGACTGCCCGGGCTGCGGCGATGCTGGCAAAGCTGCTTGGGCAATCTGTTATCAGCTCCGAATCCCTGTTTGGCGTGCAGCCGTTCCTCCTGCTAGACTCCATGTCAAGGTTCGCCCCAGTGCCGAACGGATCTCCACCGCCGCAGCCTGCTGCAATGCCAGAGCCAAGGCTGTTCGAACGAGATGAGACCCCAGCAAGTTCAAATGCTTCTGGCAACTTGCTTTCTATGTTCAGGCAGCCACAGGTTCAGCCAGTCCAGCCATCACCATATCGCGTCTAGCTCTGAGTCAGATTCGAGCAGCCTCGGTCCAGTCATGGGTGGGCTTGCACGACTATCCGCGCACTCACAAGATGCACCCTGCCCATCTGTGGGTGCTCGGTAGGCTTGGCAGGACGTAGGAGCCCAAGGATGTACTCACATTATCACTCTAGTGGCCCGAGCTGTGCCACGTCTGGCTGGTCCGAGTGCGGGAGAAGAACTGTAGCCAAAGGGCTGCGAGAAAGAAGCTTTCGCATGATAGCCAAACCAAGACCCGTGATAAATTAGACTCTTGTTCTGCCGCATGTATTCTGACGGAAGCGTAGGATAGACGAGTAATACTTGGAACTGCGGCTTTAGGTGGTGAGGACGGAAGGTTGTAGACAACGGTGTGCGATACACAGGGTTTTCGAGCGTACACAAAGTTAGTGAGTTGACTCCGCCCCGATGGTGCAGCCATGCCCCGAAAAACCATCATCTTCGTGCGCCATGGCGAATCGGAGTACAACAAGGTGTGCATCTTGCAAGTCTTGCAAACTTCTTGGCACAGGTTGGCACATGGAGCGATTACAGAAGTCGGGAGCGGGGCAACTGTCACAGGCCATGCGCGAGACTGGGGAGGATCCACTGCTCCGTGATGCGAAACTCACTGAACGTGGTCGAGCACAGGCCCGTCAACCTGCACTTTCCTGCATGTAGGACAAGCATCGCAGATACAAGGCGAAAGCTCATCAGCAGATATTAGGTGTGGCCAACTCCTGACAGCATGTGCCTCAATTCTTGCACAACTGCCAGGCAGCTGCTGCACGGCCGCAGTTGCAAGAGCTCTTCGAGGTGCACCGACGGGAATTTTAGCTCGAAGTCCAGTTTGCTTCGCAAGGAAGGCATTGAGATGTTATGTTATGTTAGGAATCTTACTTGATGTTGTTCGTAGATCTTGACGGTGCCTGATGGTGCCTCCACGGCTTCGTCCACATGTTGTTCCTCCGAGGAAATCGGATCCGCGGCTGGTTTCTTGGACGCAACGGGTTCTTTGGTAGCTCAGCTAATCCGATCCGGGGCGCACCGGACTTCGGACGAGAGCGGTCAGACAGAACTGACGCCATGCTCGTGCGAATGCATGGCGGTACCTCTAACACTGTTCACTATTCAGCACAGCTGCTCTTCAAGCGTGCGTCTGCAAGCCTACGACCTCGAATGCTGCTTGCTCTACTCTACACTGGTTACAAGTCCTGATCAGAAGCCGGAGTGTTTGGCGCAGGTTGGCTACTTCTCAGTTCACCACTGCGCCGTGCTCTCGATACAGCTGCAGGCGCACCATGACGAATATACCCTACAGCCTTGTTCTACATGGCACAATCTATGGCAATCTGTCGTGAACGGCCACGAGAGAAGTGATTTTCTGCTTGAAGCGGTTGCAGAAAAGTGCGGCTTGACAGGGATTTGGCCGGAAGCATTCCAAGCCGGAGAGGGCACCTTCGAGATTTGGCCCGAGCTTCGCGAAGTCGTCCGGATGCCCAGATGCCCGCGGAGGGCAGCTCTCTTGGCTCGCTCTCGTCGGGATGATCTGAGGTGACGGGCTGCGATGATCTGGGCTCCACGCCAAGCAGCTCCAACTTGCCTTCCCCCACCTGGAAGCCCAGCTTGGCTGTCTGCCCGAGGTGCTTTCCGAAATGGTGGTTTCCGAATACCCAGCGCGATAAGAAGTGAAGCTGCAGGTGTGGTGGACCATCCCGACGGCTTACCAGGATGTGCCTCTGGACGGCCGCTGGGTTGCGAGCTCCGAGATGAAAATGGAGGGATGCCTTTCCACAATGTCTGCTGCCTGTCAAGTTCGGCTTCTTCGAGGCATACTCAGACACGAGCAACCCTTTCCGGGACAGAGGTAGTTCGATCACATGGGGTTCTCATGCCTCCCACATTCGGGTGATTTTGAGTACATTATGGGTGAGTATGGAGAACATGCTGAGGAGATGACCTGCGGAATGCGTACCAGAAGGACCCTGATGCAGAAAGCTCAGATTCGTCGTCCAGCTTGCAAATCGTCCAACGGCATGAGTGGCTCGAGCACGATCAGTTGGTTCGGAAGATCATTAGTTTGAGGTGCAAGATTAAGTCAAATCTCCCACTGAGGCATTTGAGGCTGCGGACGAAGCTATCTTTGCTAGCCGTGTGGCGCAGCTACTGGAGAAGCTAGCATCCGTGAAGGAAGATCGGATCGCTGCAGCCTCAGTGAACTGCACACAAGGCCCACCAAGTTCGTAAGCTTCCAAGTCAAAGAAAGCCCCCAACTCCCAAGAAGCGAATATTCGGAATGGCTTGGTCATAAGAGTCGCTTGAGTCGTTAGTGCTTGTTACATGCAGAGGAGTATTTCTGCCATCCTATGTTCTGTACATTCACTGCACGTTCTGAAAGCCTGACCAGTGTCAACACTTGCAGTTGCTCGATACCCCTGGATGTATAATTGCATGCCTTCGAACCCGTGACCGTTGCAGAGTTTTGCAGAAGCCCAGGTCGTGGTAGCGCACTGTGACTTGATCGGGGAGTTGACGGAGCAGATGGGTTTGACAGAGAGCCTTGGAGCTTGTGACTGCCTCGCTCTCTCCAGGTCCTGGCCTGCTTGACATTTCCACAAATTTCCATGGTCGAAAACTCACAATCATGACCTCGCGTGAATCAAGGAAGAAGAAGTCGGGAAAGCTGCGGAAAGGATGGTGGCTTAGCACCTTGGCCACAGGCAATAGTCACAACAGTTCGAGTGCTCCAGTTCATTCATGAGAAGCTCGAGACAAAAGAAGTCAGGCTGTGGTGCCGCTTCGTTTTTTACTAGTAACTAGTAGTTAACACGGCAGACTTGAAGGTTTGCTTTAGGTGCCCATTTACTTCCCAGCAGAGGCTTTGCAGGCTGGATGCAACAAAACTAGTAGTTGACACTGGTTTACCCTTGCTTGATGTCGCTCGGTGTCTGATCGTGTTCTTCATGCAGCAGCAGGCAACTGTGAGTGTCGCCTCCTTCGTGACTTCGAGTTCAAGGATGCCCGAGTGATGCCAGGAGCATGAGAGCCGAAGATGTCGCCAGTAGTTTGTGGTGTTTCTGCAGAGCGCCTTGCAGCACCATCGTCCATCGTGGATTCTCAAACAGGATCCAGGACTGTACAGGTTGCTCACGGTGAGTTCTTGAGACGGGAAAGAGCGATGAGCATGTTTGAGGCCTAAGCAGGACACGAGCATACGAACAGAGATACGCAACGTGCAAACCATAGCAGCTTGCAGCTGTAGTAGCCGTGGTGCTGGCAACAGCAGCACTGGCATGCAGACACAGAAACCCCATCCATGGCAGAAGTTGTCAATAATTGCAGCATAACTACCCAGTACAGCAACCAGAGCAACAACCACAGCATAATCGAGCACTGCGAGCTGCCTTATGCCGAGGCGCCTGAGCCTGCGCCAGCAGCTGCCCGGACCAGTCTGGCACAGCCTCGGAGGCCCGGAAATTGGTTTGACTCTGTGAAATGAGCTTGCGACTTGCGACTGCTCACAGCCACAGCCACAGCCCAAGAAAGAGAATCCCTGAATCCTTCTTTCAATTTGACTTCGGCATGGAGGACTGCTGGCAACGGCCGGCCTGCCTCAGATGTGTCACGGCCTCAGCTCCCTCCGAGACTTTCTGCTTCGCACTATGCATCGTGCAGGCCTCAGAAAGCTACACAGAGGAAGGAAGTATCTGAGAGGCCCGCTCCCGCATCCCACTGCAGCCTCCATGGCTTGGCACTGAGTGTTGTGTTCAGTCCAAAGAGGTCCGCGGATGAGGCTGCTCTACAGGCGGCGGCAGAGGCACAGAAAAACAGCGAACAAGTCTTACAATTCAGCTACACATGATACCTTGTGACCCCTACTCTGCAGATGTTCAACTGTGCGCTGCAAGATGCTGCAGCTAGCAATTGGTGGCGCAACTCCCGTCTGCATCCTTGTGGAAAGGCAGCTGCCGAGCGAGCTTTGGAACATGATCGCAGCGCGCACGGAAAAGACTGGTGGAAGAAGCTCCAGGCCTCCCTGGTCAAGATCGGCATGTGAGATGAAATGCCTCCATGCTGCGCCAATGAGTCGAAGCAACAGAATTGCAAGCTACGTAAAGGGTTTAGCGCACTTCGAGGGCAAGGCCGAGCCAAGCTTCGACAGGCTCCCAGGGAAGCGAAACCCGTGCAGCGAGTCGACCGCTTGTGCGGCACCCGGAGAAGCCACGGTCACCACAAAGGAACAAGCGAGTTTCAGGTCCATGTACCCGCAGCAAAAGATCGTGGAGAGCGGCTCGCAGATCCGACTTGGACTTTGAAGTCACCGCTGCTGTCGCTCAGCTGCAAATATGCGCCAGAACAAAAACCTGCCTGCATGGCAGGTCTCAATTGCCTGTCAGAGGCTTCAAGGTTCTGGCAGAGGCTGGACGGCAGCCCAGTGCAGCCGCATGCATGCCGGGCGTGCTGTACTGCATTGAGTGCCGTCTCTGGACCATTGTCGAAGTTAAGAAGCCTGCGTCTGTGCTTCAAGCCATGTCTGCGCCAGCAACTCCACAGGCTCTAACGCCTGAGTTTGCCGGTTGTGCAGCGTCTTGTTTTCCTAGCCTGGCCCCACGTTGCTGTCGATGGCGATTGTTGTCATCGTCGAGGAGTGAAACAGCACGGCAAGTAGAGAGCAGGCTGTAGTCCGTGGCTTTACCTTTAGTGTTGCGTATTTCTATGTTTGTCTGGCCTGCCTCTGAGCCGTAAGGTGTAGTCCCTGTTGCTGGCCGACCTTGAGCCCTTGCTGTCATGCAGCTGGTTAAGGACAGCGTTTCATTTTACTGAGTGCTATGTGCTAGGTTTGTTGCTTCCCCAAACCAGCTGCTCGGGAGGTGATTGTGTGCTGTAGATCCCTCCAACCCATGTCCCACGTGTGACCTGCAATGCAGTCTTCGGATCAGCCAAGCGGGAGCCCAAAAAACAGCCAGATTGTGCGGCACACTTGAATGCGAGGTGCAACCTGTTCGAGCCCAGCGCAGACCTCAGCAAAGCACACCAGAAGCTACCATTGACCACGGCGGAGTCACCATTTCCTGCGTAGGTGGATGAGTTCTCGACGTATGCACCATTTTGCCCTCTTTTGCCTATAGCTGCGGTAGTAAGTTGCAGGCAGAGGTTAGAAGTACAACCAGGTCGCTACGGCCATTTAACTTGGGGATGCTGTTTGCTGCGGTTCTTTCCATTGTTCAACATTGAACTGCTTTGAATTGGCCCGCAGCTTTTTGCTCGATCATGCAGAACCTCAAAAGGCACAGTGCAGTCAGCCCAGTGTAACGACGGAGTCTCAGGGCTCGCTTGAACCAAGCATATTACAGACAAACCCCAGAGTAGGCATATCTGCTTAATCTTGGTTGCATGCCTACGCAACAGACCAACTAATTCCCACTAGATAACTTTGCTTTGGTATCTGGAACATGCACCGCCAATGAAGTGCGCGGTTTCGCCATGCCGGTGCCCACGAACACACCTGCGCAAGGTCCGAGTCCAAAGGCTCGGTTGTCTTATATGAGGTCGTGCAGTCAGTGGCCGCTCCCCAAAAATCACGCGCTGCTGCATGCCCTCTCTATATGTCTCTCTCTCTTCCTCTTCCTCTCGCTGCTCGTGCACTTATGCGCGCATTCAGATGCACGCATAGCAGTGGAAAAAAAGTGGCAATGAACACAGACAGACGTGTGTGCTCCGGCATACACAGACGCACTCCTGCCCACGCATGTACTCCGACCCCCTGCATCTACACATGTACATGCCTCAAATCGCAGGATGTTGTTCAGGCTTCATGTAGGGAAGTTACCAACGCAGAAACATCGCAATGAGTGCATGACAGCCTTGTGCACCAAGCCAAAGTGAAGGAAGCGCAGCGGAAAGCGAGAGCATGTTTGCATGCCTGTCTGTGTGTCTTTGGATGATGGAAGGATGGATCCCTATTTGTGTGTCTCTCTGTAGCAGTAAAGCATATATATATATATACACACACCTATAAACTTGTGGGTGTCTGAGAGATTTGCGCAAGAGCTTAGAACAGGTGTTCGATGCCCTGGAGCGAGCAGAACGCGAGTTGAAGACTGCCACCGAGTCGCTCAGTGTGGTGGGCCAGCAGCTGGACGAACTCCGGGCTGTCGTCCAGGACGGAGAAGCCCGGCCTCCACAATCTCAGCACATGTCCGATTTTGGCTCAGAAACAAGCAATGATACGTCTTTGCCCACAAGCACTGGTCGGTGCTGGAATCCTAAGGAGTCCTGTCTCAATGCGACGGCGCTTCAGCAGCTGCAGCAGCCAGAGGTGGCAAAGACGAGCTCGACGACCTCTAGAGACTCGTCATCAGGCCGAGTCCTGCTGTCTGTGGCGGATCCTCCGGGGCTGCTGCTGCACCGGCACAACCTCCAGAAGAGGAAGAACAAGCAGGCACCGAAGCTCAACACGGCACAGGAACAATGTAGCGGCGGTGGTGCCAACCTGAGGGCGATGGGCATGTTTCCACATTGTGTATTGCTCCGGAAAACCAAGGCTGTTGCTCTGGTAGGAGATGCAGGGAATTCGACCAGACTACACTTGGGAGTCGAACAGAGGGCAGGAGTTCAGAACAGTCTTGACGCACAGGCACCCCAACCACGGTTCCGGCGAGTGAGCAACGTCCACGCCGGTGCAGCAGGCGTGGAGCTTCGCCTGCACGGCAGATGGATGGAACTGCTGCTTGGACGAGCTGGTCATACCTGTTTGTAATAGAGGCCCACCAACCCTGTGGTTGGGAGGACGGACAACCGCTGACGTGGTGTTGAAAGATTGAATTTCGTGAGAATTTAGTGATTGTGTTCTTAGAGGTCGTTTGCCAAATCTTGTCTGTGCTCGGCGAAGCTGTGGTAAGTTGCATGAGTTACTGATCACTTGATGATCAGCTACTCAGAAACTGGTGATCAGTCAGTGAGAAATCAATGACCAGTTGTGCAGAGACAGAAACCTGCTTTTTGTCCCCCGTTATTCCGCTTTGGTCGACTTGTCGCAGCCCTAGCCTCGTGCATCCACTTGAAGGGGAGCCGCAAGCATCGGTCTTCTCGAAGAGGAGGGACTGGGCACAAAAAGCTCGCAACGTGGCACGGAGAGGGCTCCAAGATCTTTCACAGGGATCGGCCCAACGAATCAACCCCATTTCGCCCAGCCGGCTCTCTTCCCGGTCCGTTCTGCTCTAGTTTCGCAGTCTTTCTGTGTTAAATGTGTCACATGGCCTAATCACGTACGTCATCTTCGTTCACTATGGCTCGAACTTCAGGTCAACGGAAGCATCTCAGGGTGAAGCTGGAAGAGACAGACCCAACAAGGCCCTTCATGCTCAGAGCAGTCTGTAGCTGCACCAGTCCCAATGCACACCTGAGAGTTCCAGAAATGTCCATCCCAAAGATGCAGCTTTCCACTACCGGCGGAGGCAAGAACTGCCTTTCGGTCTCGGACAGCCACGAAGGATGACTTGGCATCTGCGAATCTGTCTAGCAACTTGCCAATTCTACACCCGCAAGGCTCGCAGTCGCAACTGTTTGCATGATCTGGAGTATAGAGCACCCAGAGTCCGATGGCCAATGGCAGAGAACTGGACACGAAGCAGATCTTGTCAGACAGTCCTACTATATAGGTTCTTGCATCATCAGGGATGCTGCATGCCATCCGGACAGTGACCACATGTCAGTCCCTTGTCCCCAAAGACGTCATTCTTGCTTCCAAGGGTGACAGGCTATCCCCCTTGGAGATTGTTCTTCTCTCTTCAAGTGTAACGGCCAAAACGATTGAGCTATGAGTAGGCATCTTCAAACTTTGCTGGGATCTGCTGGCCCTGACGCTTCTCTTGAACGACTGCATTCTGCTTCCAATGTCCCTTGCATGGGATGCTTGACAGCAGCTGGTGAGTGCACTTGCATTGACTTCTCGAAGGTGAGTCTTCTCCGCGAACACTCCGCACTGTCTAGCACACGTATTTCCGCACGGGGAGCTGAGCCCGAGCAATGCAGCAATCTAGTGCAACCTCGCGGTTTACCAATCAGGTTTGGAGCTAGCAGGGCCGCTGGACACGGTTGCTCGAAGTAATCATCGCCTGCCAATCCGAGGACTTTTCAATGACGGACGTCGGCATCGGCGGCACACTTACTGCGGTCAGTTTCTACATTAGCCTCTTGGCAGGAACTAGCGCCCTTGTATGCGTGCTTTGTGCATTGGTTCGGGCATCCAGCCTACTCGTAGTGTGGGAGGTCTTAACGTCGGTTCTGCTGCAAGTTTCTCGTTCAGGCGTTCGGAGAAAGAGCTGGGGATTATGGCATGGGTATGGCGGTGGGAAGGGTGGGTGGGGGTTCCATTACTGCCAAAGTTCAGGAGGCTTCGGGCTTCGAAAGCCGAGGTCTGGTTTTCTGGACTGCCGATCTGCCCGTGAATCTGAACACGGCCACTTACATACGAGGCAGGTTTTCCTTCTCGTGTCACGCTGAAAGCCGCAGAATGCCATGTGTCTTTCAGTTTTGGGGTTGAAGTCGAGCATACCCTCGAAACATGGAAGGCCGTTTGGTCATGCGTCGTCGAAGCATTCTTTGGCACTACTCACGGAGCTGGATGCACCTGTGCACACTATACAAAACTTGCTTTGCTCTCTGGTTTCGTGGTGTGCAATTAGTTGTGTGCTTTCCAGAATTCTGCTTGAATTCCGAGGATGTTTGATGTGTTCGTACTCTCGCTGGATTACGGCTACCTCGCCCTGAGCACGGATGTGGTGTTGCTGCGGTTTGTTCGGATCTTGCGGGTTGTTCGCCTCGTCCGCATCGTTAAGCTGTCCAAGCTGAACACCATGATCGAAGAAAGTGCCGCGTCAGCCGGCCGGCAGTGGGTGACGCTAGTGGTTGCCATCACGAAGACGGCGATAACGATGTTGATGGTCGCCCATTTCTTGACATGCGCCTGGTTCTATATTGGGCTGCACTTGGGACCGGAGTTGCCAAGCTTGAGCTGGGTTGAGATCGCACAGATAGCAGAGAGGCCGGATGCTTGGCATGATGTGAGGTTTCGGTTAGTCCATGTTAGACTCGTGCTTTTCCTTTCCTGCATCTCACATTGTCACAGCAAGCAGGTGATAGCTCGAGGTCCTAACTCCTGGGTGACAACCACAGCATCCAAGCCTTTTGGATGGCTCATCGGCATCTAAGGAAACAAGGGACCTCAATGCTTCAAGCACGGATGACGATCTGAGCAGCGGCTGGTCGCCGGCAAACGAAGTAGCCCATTTAGTGCCTGGATTCATTCAATACATGCATTCGCTCCGCTGGATAATGAATTCGCCATCTCCTCCAGCGCCTGGGCCCGCAAAGTGGATGTCTTTGTCTGTGTGTGTGTGTGCGCATGTGTTTGCATGCGAACGTGGAAGAGCTCCTGTGCTCGTTGACAAGGGGGAGTCAGATAAGATAATCATGTGATTCGAGGGCCCAAACTACGTAGCAGGTAGCATGCGAGAAGAGGAAAGGAGAGCACTGAACTGTCAAGCAGCCGAGCCCCGGAACGCGTCGTCAAAGACAGACACTTCAAGGTGCGAAAATTTTGTCCGGGAGGGTCCACCTTTCGCGATCTTTGACGGAGGGCTCGAGAGAGAGGCCGCGAGTCGTGTTCGCGGAGTGGACGATAGCCCAAAGCTAGAAGGAGTGGGGGACCCCTGGGCATAGCCCAGGTGTATGCCATGTACCGGTGCTAGTAACAAACTGTTGGACTACAGCGATGCACCCCAAATTCCGCTTACGTAGTGAAAGGGGAGGCGAGGCAAACCCCCGTCTCAAGAATGCCGCTCTTGTACAGACAGAAGCAAAGAAAGATGGAAAGAGAGGATGCGACGACCCCTAGACTCTGTACCCTAAAATTGTTGAAAGGCCTGGCCAGGCCTCGATTTGGACAAACTGTTGCGGAGCCATCACGGGAGCAGGATTGACATATACACAAAAAGGCTTGAAACAACTTTGAATAGTGCCTACTGAGAACCAATTAGGGCTGCGACTTGTCGCGACAAACTGCCACGCCCCACAGCAAGACTTTGTCCACAGATTCGTCGTGGTATGAGACACTTATCGGAAGAAGCCTGTTCGTAGCTGCTGTTGTATGTGTTTACTTGACTACTAAAATGCGCAGCATGCTGAGGAAATGTCCGCTGGAAGCGGGGTTGAGTGGGGATTCGACATCTTGATTTCGGTGACGACTCTAGTCGTCGCTCGGTCGGAGCCTGCAGGATGATTCATCATTTGGATGTGCTGCGCTTGTCGCCAGATTTCTTGGAACTGGCCAAGTACAAGTAGATACTATCCTCGTTTGGGGCAGGTAGACCTTTGCCAGAGCCTTCCAGGTCATCGGTTCCGCGATTTCCAAGATCTCGGGGACCACGGCAGAGCTAAGGGCGATGAACGAGGTGAGGGAGCGCAGATCATCATAAGTCATTACAACATTAGTCACTGCCAAACAGCCGTCCCAAAACCTGCACTAGCTCATAAAGGCCAAGCAGCGTGCTTCATACACACGTGCCTATGCTTGCGTCGACAGGAGAGTGACCGACGCCGACGCGACGTACGGCTTTATTTGGCCGGACAGTCTGTGTCGTAGCTGGGCAGCATGGAACTGGGGCCAGTTTGGTTCTGCGATGCAGCTACCGGCTTCCCAGTTGACCTAACACAGGGTAGGCTGATTGTTACTGCAAGGGATGCGACTGAAGCATCGCTCGCACGCTTTCAGACGGTGTTTTTGTGTTGCGGCCCTCTGTCGTATGTTGCATGGCCGAGGTACGAGCTCGTCACCCGAATCATGCGATTCGTAGATTACAAGCTGGAGAATCCTTTCTGCATGTTCACAGAAGCACTTCAACGCCAGCGGAGCGCGAATCAGCTTGCAACAACGCTGGGAACTGAGGAAGTTTTCCACCAACACCTTGGAATCTTGGTGCTATTATGTGCATGACTTGAAAGCAGTGAGGGTGACGTCATTTCCATCTTGCCGTAGCGAAAGCATGCATAAGATTCAAGGATGCTTCCCTTATCTCGCCGACTCTACAACTGGAGCTGTATGTCAGCCAGCGGGCCGTCACTTTGCAGAGGTTCAGATGCTTTTACGGCCTTGGTTTCTCTCGAGGGGCGAGCTGTGCAAAGCAGTTCAAGACTTAGGGTTACTGGCCTTGTCACGGTTTAGAATTCTAGCCGTTAAGGCGACCGATACAGTTGAGAGATGTGTGATGGATTGCTGCCCGCTGTTGAGTGATCGACGCGACAAAGCTGAGAACTACTTGAGCAGAATGCCGATCTTCGCTCTGCTCCAGGCAAGGTTTGCTTCCTTTGAACGCATTCTGGAAGGGCGGTTTTGCAAGCCATGGAGTCTTTGGAGGAGTGCTACCCAGACGTGTTCGGATCGGTCTGTGCGGCCTTGAAGCGGCCTGGCTGTGCCACGAAGCCAGGGTTGTTTGGAGAGATGCTGGCATTGCTGGCTCGATTCTGCACAACGTGGAGCTTAGGAAGAACTTCTTTGAGAAGGGTGAGCCAGTCTTCCAAGCCGGATCTTACGCAACAAGCTTGCAGTTGACGAGCACAGGCGCGGGACAGGGAACTAGCAGCCATTCAAGTGCAAGTCCTCGATGCCCAAAAGCGTCCAGGCACCTACAGCTACCAAGACCAGAACAGCTTCGAGACTGCCACGGGGCAGCAAGTCAGGGTACGATAGCTGCGCAGTTATATAGTTCTTTCAGAATCATCACTGTTATGCCGAATATTCGCATCGTCGTTAAACAGCCATCACCACGACAAGGTTTGTAACATGAATCGAGGCACACCAAGAGGCCGTACGGACTAGTACGTGGATTCAACGATGAAGTTATTAACCAATTGCTGTTGTCTTAGACATCTGAGCAGTCAAGAACTACGGAAAATGAGCAATGGCAGCTGACAATGAGCAGCTGAGGGTGCATCTTTAAGTGTAACCCGTTGAACATTAGAACCTCTTGGTCATGCGCCCGAAAAACAGCAGCTATCGGGGGGCTGCGATCGATTGTTGGGGGTCCAGCTGGCGACACCAGTGGGCAGCGATCATCTCAAAATGTGCCTCTCGGGTCTTGGGTACCAATAAATTGCCAAAGTGAGCAGGTGGCTTGAGCGGGTTTGCAGGACCAGTGATGCAGAAGGGTGCAAAAGCTTGCGCGCAGGAGACCTTGGAAGGGTCTCATTGGTTTGGCGAGCTTAGCTTGTTCGCCGAGTCGACCATCCATCAGCCCCTCATCAGCAGTGAGTGCAAAGCAAAGAGACGAAAGGGGGAAGGCAGTGCTTGGCGGGGTGCAGGTCCAAGCCCAACGTAGGTGAGCATGTGAAGTGTGCAACTCCAGAAAGTTGTACTTTTTCGGAGTCTTCGGGGATGGGCCTCTTGCTGTGCCTGACGCCTGCTGGAAATCGGCTTGGACCAGGACGGGAGTGTTCGCGCGGTTCTCGAAGGGGCGGGGAGTGAGAGCCACAGAGACAGAGAGAGCGAGGGAATAGGCATAACGGGAAACAGTGAGAGAGGGATCAGTTTCCGCGAAGCCTGCCTGTGGAAGACAGGTATAGACAGAACGGGTTTCTGCCGGTCATCCACAGGCTTTCGTAGGTCAGGCATCCTGCCTGCCTCAATCGGTCACGCGCGAAGGATGCCTGCAGGCTTCATGGTGCTCGCGTGCTGACAGAAAGGAAGAAGGAAGGCTATCTTCAACCCTTACATTTCCTTAAAGGGTGGACGCAGAAGAGCTTCCACATCTTTCCTCACCGTTACATTCACACGTCTCTGCTCAGACGGAGAGCGGTGCTGAGTGTTCCGAAATTTGTAGTATCCCAGGAGTAATCTGATCCCGACCTCCTTTGCGGAAACCTACTCGCTGTGCGGCTCCGATGCTGGGACATGAAAGACATTGAAGTCGGCTTTGAGTCATAGCAGGGTTCTGAATGTTCTGGCACAAGGGGCCTTGCGGCATGTTGCAGCACTCAGATTTGATGTTTCCGCTTGCGATGCACTGTTGAGTGGCTCCGTTGAGTCTGAGAAGACCCACCACCTCCAACTCTGCATCTGCAGTCAAGCTCTGGCACAACTCTTCAGCCCAAAGTAACAAAGCAAGGACTTGGTGGGGAGCGTCAAGTCTTCGAGGGGAGCTGCGTCGATGTTCTGCGAGCATCCAGCATGCACGTGGAGCCCTGTGGAGCAAAAGTCCGATAAACAGAGCCACTTGCAGCCCTGCTCTGCAGGTATGCGAAGGATTTCGTTGCGGCAATGCAGAAGACTGAGTCAAAGCACGCGGACGAGGACAGGCTGCCTGCCAAAGCGCATCCCAAGGCCCCTTAGGCATCAAGGACAAGTCGCGAGTAAAAGAAGTAAACTCTTGGGAATGGCTCCGGAACGCGAGCCGAAGGCATGCCTGTACTTTTGAAAGGTGCAGGGAACTGCGCCAATTCGTCGGACGTGCATCAAGTCCGATGTCACGTCAACCTTTCCAAATGCTGCCGGTCAGCTTTGCCAGGACCAGATACTTCAAGGAGAGAACTGCTGCAAGCAGAACCATCAGTTCCAGGCGGGGCGTGCGTGCGTTTGTGTTGCAAGTGTGTGCGTGCGCACGCGCATGCTGCGGGCGCGTTCCCGGGTAGCGTGCTCGTGTCAGCTCAAGCTTGCAATTGAAAGGCCCTCTACCCTGACCCGAAGAAGCTTTTCAGCAATATCATCGTCTATGCAGCGGAGTCGCCGAGTCCGAAAAAGGACACTGTGCACCGCTGGTTATGTTCTCGTGTTTTTGCAAGTCGTTATCGAACTGTTCCGGTGTATCTGCTTTTGCCACTTTTGCTCTGTCCATCGCCGTCAACGGGCTGGTTGCAAATCTGCGAAACAAGGGCTGCCATATCATTTGCCCCGCAACTGTGTACAGGTGCTGTGAGGTTTTCCGTTGCATGTCGAAAGGTGCACAGAAAGGAATATAATGAATCCTCCTACACGGGGTATTAGGTATGGGGTCGCAGACGCTATCTCTCACGAGGACGAGGACGACCTGCTGGAGCTGGGCGATGACATCGCAGCTGCAACAAAGCGTGAGTACCACAAGACGGCATCGTCTGGCTCTTTGGTACTGAGCCGACTGACTTCTGAAAGTTACTCAGCTGCAGATGTCCTAATGCGTTCTTCCGTGATTCTGAACTCTAATAGGCGGCCATTGTTTGTGAGGCTCCACTCTCACGAATGGCAGTGGTGCCCTTCATCCACGAGTAGAATCTACAGAGGATCCAGGACGGTTGTAAGGCGAAGAAAGCCCGGACTGTGTCGAAAACATTGTCGCTACATCGTGTACCGTCGTCCTGGCGAAATCTTTGCCAGAGCTCCTCCCGGAGCCAAGACCCAGCCCTGTATTCCGGTGCACAATGGCTTCCGAATCTTCCGAAGAGTTTGAAGTAGTGCGCACGTTCGCACCGAGATGCTCTCGCCAGGACTCCAGGACTTTGTGGAGGCTGTGTTGCACAAAGGCCTCGATGCAGAGCAGTCGACCCTGCAGATTTATGTCTCGGGGGTCTGAGCCAGATTAGCGCATTATCTGCACGCGTGATGTGTGGCAGCTTGTGGCAAGGCCATTCCGCATGACTCGTGTTGCCAGGTTGCCTCATCAGCTCGAGAAGCATATTCCGGAGCTGCACCCTGTTTGGAGCCCGCATGCCGTCTTCGAACAGGCAGGGCAAATTGCACGGTGTGACGACAAATTTCCTTTCGGACTTGCTACGAACATGTCCAGCAGCAATGCTTGTCAGATTCTTGTCCGTGAGCTTCGCCCCGCAAGGGTTGTCTTCGAGCCTGAAGTGTGCAAACTTGACTGACTCTGGCTTCCCCCAGTGGCCGCAGTGGAAACAGCACCTCCTGCGCGAGATTAGTCCCAAAAGCAGACTCCTCCCACGAGGCGGGTGAGAGGGAGAGAAGCTCATCTTCCTGCATCAGCGTCGCTCGGCATTGGGGCTCTCGCAACGGTCGAAGCATGATCCAAGCTGTGGGCAAAGCTGGCTAAGCCGTAGACGATTTTAGGACGATTAATGAGGTTCGATAGGTTGCCATGGCCACTCACAAGGTTCTTGCGCTTGTGAAGAATCGCTACGACATCTTCACAGAGCCCCAGGGCAAGACGTTTGCCTGCAGAAATGCTCTGTGGCTTCAGCGTCCTCACCGCATGCAAACTCTGAGCATAGACCTGCCTGAGCTTTTTGAACGAGACCCTGCGTGACTCACCTGTGTCCGGGTACTGCACCACGAAGAGGCCGAAAACAGAGCCTATTGTCCAGCCTTGTAGAGAACGAGTTTACGGCTCAACCCACGCTCATCTGCACACATGTGGCATTGTGGGCAGCCTGGAAGCAAGGAATGTGAAGCTGAAGCAGTCCCAATGGGACGAGCTTCAAGAACTCGTGCACTGGATTGCGGCTCTGACTGCATGTCAGCCTTCCTCTTCCGATGTTTTGACATGATGCGATACCGCATGCGGAGCTATCCATGGTGCTGTTGCTTGTGAACATGAGGCTCGCATTTGGGTGTTCGATGATTGACACCACTTGTAGCTACATACAAGGAGCCTGATTCGCAGCAGCTGCAAGCCGTGCTGGCATGGAGCTCAGCTTGGCAAGTTCAAGATCTTGAGATCCGTTTTTGCGCACACCAGCTGGTGCCCGTCTTGAATGTGCATGTGCCGAAGCAAGATGTATCTACAGCATCCATGTCTGTTGTCCGCCATGTAACCGACGACAACTACGCAGCCAAAACAATCATCGCAAATGCTTTGTGCAGTCTCATTGGCTTCAGGTGCTTCTGGCCATAAGGGCGCTGGGCAAGTCCAAAGCGACCTGCCTGACATCAACACTTGGGGTTCGGTGGGCTGATATGGGCTGATATTCTGTCATTTCTGCCTTTCGCCTTTGGCCAAAGCCCCAAGACAGCATCTGAGAGGCGAGACCGTTCTGCTCACATGACTAGGCGTGCTGAACAAAGCAGGCAATGTAGGCGTAGCTCGAGCTTGTGTGGCGATCAGTCTACATGGTTATCTCTGGTCAGAGGACATGGGCTTACACTTGAGTGTGAGAGAACCTTTCAGCCGCCAGCTTCCCTCAGCCTTGAAAGGCAGCCCTCCAGCAGCTTCCAGTCGAGAGCCGACGCCCGGAGAGGGCGGTAGTACACGTGATGAATGGCAACTGGGCTGAGCGTTGAAACAAGATTCAGACCATTATTCGCTTTAGGCCTGCGCGTCGGCATTGAGTCGATCGTGCGATCTGCTGTTGGTGCTTTACAATTCATCAGCTTCTGGGTTGTCTCCTTTGTTGAATGCTTGACACGTTCCTGATGCGACACTGACAGGCTACGAGAATGTAGTGCCATCGGTGAAGTGGCTGACTCAAAGGAGCCAGGCCTATGTGGAGGACGGGCTTTGATCTCATCTGGGAGCGGTGTCGTGCAAACGACTAGCCGCGCATGCATGTTCTCCTGCTGCTGCACTGTGGCAGCAGTCCTTTTTGGACGAACCCGGCCATCTAGATGAGGAGTATCAGGATGGCGGTGATGATAACAGCAACTTGCGCAGGAGGCGCTTTTGACTCACGAGCTCTTCAACGTGGCGCACTCTGTCTAATTGTTCTAGGGAGCATGTCGCGCAACGCCGTCTGGCTTTCACATCCTGAATGCGCCTGCTCTGTGTATCTGCGCGGCTGCTGCCGTGTTGCCTCTCGCTGAGATCTGCATATCCAAGGCAGATGTTGCAAGGAGAGAACTGCCCGGCGAACGTGAAGCAACTCCGCGAGCACATCGAGCTGAAAGGCACGAGGGTTGTTCCACTTCCTACTGTAGAACTTCCCAGCCTGACGAATCACCCATTCTCGCCACAGGGTGCCTGGCTGGTCCCTCATGCTGTATTCATGACAGGTGATGCAGTGTTCCGATTCTACATCTTGTTCCTGCTGGGCTTCATGAGCGGTCTTGCTGCTGGCAATGGTTCCCGCTTTATGAATGCAAAGAATGCTGATTCTACGATTGGTGGCATTCGTCACCTGGCAATGACCAGCATGAGCCCAGCTGTAGCTGGTTGAATGTGCGAGTGCATGCAGTTCGGCACTGTTGTGTCGCATGGCCACGCGCACACCCGTTTTTTGTTGACTGCCTCTGGCAGTGTTCTTCTTCACACATCCTGTTTTTGTACGCAACATTCTGCAGATCCGGTCCGACAAGGAATGCTTCAGCGGCTCATGAATGTAAACCCCACCAGCATCTACTGGGGGTACATGGGCCTTCGTGCGGCGAAGCTGAAACTGCCCTTCGACACTCCAGAGGACGGGCAGCACTATGCAACACCGAACATGTTGTTTTCAAGATTGTGCTCGATTGCGACGATGATTCTGGTTCAAGTCGGTGATTCGAGGGCAGCTGCTGTCAGTCTGTGGTCTCATTCTCTGCTGCTGTGATCCTGCCGTTGATGCCTTATGCAAGACCAGGCACGAAAAATCGGATGCCTTGTCTCTGCTGACGACAATTTAATTTGATGATATTCCTGGCACGGCAGAGAGAGAGAGAGAGAGACCACGAAACGAGGGGGTCAAACCTCTTGCCCATAGCCCTGGCGAAAGAAAGAAAGACCACGTTTCGCAAGAATTGCAACTCTACATGGTAGCTCTGCTGCGAAGACGTTTGTCGTGGCAGTTACCGGGCACATGCTGCAGTGCTCCTGTAGAGACCTTCCAAGTTGCGGACGCTCAGCCGCAGGACATGGTCCTTGTACGATTGGCATGCGATTTGGACGCACTAACTACCGGTCAAGATTGCCCCCGACACTGGCAACCTGGGTTCCAGCAACATTAGTGTTGCAATTCCTGTTGCGTCTTGGGGCAATGCTTCGGTTGATGCAAAGCCGACCCACGGCAACAACGGTACTACCACATAGCAGGCCCTACTACCTTCGTAACTAGCGACTGAGGTCTGGCGCGGATTCAGGATGATCGCGGGTACCAGACACTGAAGAACTCGTGGCGAGCCCCTCGCCGCAGTCACGCCCATACGTACGTAGACTAGAACGAATATTGTTTGGGGCATGCTCCGTATGAGTCAGTGCAAGAGCCAAGTCTAAGTGGTCACCAGGTGCTTCCTCCATAACAAGATTGTCAGAGCTTGGATTGTGTTTCTAAGGCTCTTGGAGCACGCGAGCGCACCTCTTTAACCGATCACTTCTTGGCGGATGGCATCGAGGACCGCTGCGCACGCCTCAAGCAGCAGTGGCTACAGTCAGCCGCCCATTTTTAAATTGGGAATCGAGGCTTGAAGGCAGCAGTAAAGTGTCGACGCGGAGAACTGTTGCACCTGACCAGGAGCCAGCATGGGTGTTTGAGTTCTTGCCGAACTGCGTGGCTAATGCGCAGGCCATATGCTGAGTCGGGCAGCCGATGCTGAAAGGCATGGCCAGTGCGCATGTTCATGCTAGGCTAACCCCGTGGTCGGCCTGACGGCCCTTCTGGACGTTCCCGGGCAGAACTGGCCACTAAGGGTAAAACTGGAACGTCCTTCGGTCTAGCTCTTGGTCGCCTTGGCTGCGAGGTTCTGACAGACTTGTTGTACAACCTTCGCTCCCTCGACAAGTCAGGAAAGCCCTCGGCGCCTTGCAAAGATGTGCTTTGTGAGCCCTGCCAGGCCTCCGTTGCAACAGAGCGACCAAGTTTTCGTGCAGAGGTGATGCTCGTGGACCTGTCTGACATGGGCGAGTTCATTGCTGCAGTGCAAAACCGCTTTGCAGCTCAACTCGTTGTTAACTCCCCTTGCAGCGTGCAGGCTTCAGGTTTTTAGTCAGCGTCCACTAGTCTAGTCCGTGAATAATACCTGGACTGGCTGTTAGCCGCGAGGCCAGAGCAACCTAGTGAAGAGTGGCAGGTTGCAAATGCATGCAGTAATGCAGTTAAACCGTGCCAGTTGCACTGCGGAGCTTAACTGGGCGGTCGAACTGTTTGCTGTGCAAGCGGTTACAAAATGTGACACCAGCTTATTTGCTAAGGTGCATGTCTTTTTCGCTGTTCAGCTGTCGCAGTCTTTGGGGCTCCAGTCGTGGTTTCATTTACTGCGAGGTGTTGTTCCGATGCAGCTTTACGTAATCTATATGATGGGCATTCCGGTCAGTCGTCGCAAGGTATATAGTAAGCTCCGGACCAGAGGGCACCTCACGTTTCACTAGTCAAGAGCAAGCGCAAAGCAGCCACACTATTTATGAGTTGGGGCAAGGATGCTGAGCGTGGAACGACTGTGGATTTTCAAATCGGGTTGAACGCGCACATTTTGGAAAGGGTGTTTTGCAACAGAGCTTTGACATCTGGAACCACGGGGCAGGCTTTTGGTCGATGCAATCGTGCCCACCGGGTTGCAGTCGCCATAGACTCTGTAGTCTTTCATGATATCTGAAATTCGAAGGCAGGGTTCTACATGATGCTGCAGAAACACATGCTGCAAGGTATTCTTGACGTGCATCTCCAGATCTCAACTCAGCATTGAGAAATCGCGCCTTGGTTGAATACTTACAGTTACAAGTTGCCACATGGACTTGGTGTGCTGCCTTGCCTGACAATATCCCGGCGCCCACTGACTTACTCATTCCTCGACAGTCAGACCAGCAGAAGAGTAATCCTGCTGAGATAGCATCGCTCGGAACAACATGCCGGCACGTGAGAATCAGCTCAGGAGGGTTCGCGTCGAAATGTCTGGTGGCAACTTGTCCTGGCCTGTCTTATCTTACCCTGCGCTATAGGTGGTGTTGAGCTTAAAGTTCAGAGCCAACAGTAGGGATGCAGCCTGCAGTGAAGACCTAGTTAGCATTTTTCTACCGGATTAACCTGGCAAGAAAAAGATGATCAATGCTTCTAGTTCTGATGTAAAGGGCTGCTTCATGTTGTGAATCCTTGTGGCTACTCTCAGTGACTCGGACCCGGTGCCGGATCAGGAAACTGGGGAAGAACCACAGATCCTGACACCGATCTTACAAGCATTGCGTACACGCTGCAGGACGCGCAAGTAACTCATGAAATGGCCCCGTGTCAGCAACACTTTGACCCACGATGTGCTGCGCATCACAGACTGAGCGTTGAGTAGGCAGCAATGTGACTGAAACAACAAGACGTGGCTATGTTGGTTGGGTGTGTAGTCGTTCGCAGGACTTGGTGCAAAAGCAGCAGTTTGTCGAGGACTTGCTGCAAGGATTACTTAATGCGGTTGCAGTGCATCATAGTGCCGGCGAAGGGGCACAGGACTTGTCAGGAAAGTCGTGCAGCGAAAGCTTGACCGGAGCAGCTGGCAGCATGAGAGTTGACACAACATTTCCAGAGTGCATCATGATGACTTCTGGTGCTTCATTCGTTGTGTGCACGATGAACATTGCGAAGGAGCGCCTTTCGCATCTTGGACATGTTATGCTCCTTGCACCAGTGCACGTCCTTGTTCACGACAGCGCGTGGGCCGGCCTAGCATTCGTGTTGTTTGCTACACACGAGCAGTACTCTGGACTCCACTGCGCAGGCAATGAGTCACGCTGGAGACGCGTTAAGCGCTTGGGTAGTGGCTGGGCCTCCGAGAAGAGCGGGCAATTGATGGAAAGGGACAGAAGACTACTCGAGAGCTGTGTGCGCATCACGCATCCCCTTTACAGAAACATGACACGACATACTCACACCTACGCCTGACACTTACACTGCGCCATGAAAATAGCTCTTGAGTTTCGCAGCAACATCTCAGTCACTTGAACCAAACCTCCAGGAAAGCCGGAGAGTTGGTGGTGTGCATGGTAGTGTGATGACAGCAGCTCATGCCATGCTTGTTGCGAGTGCTAGATAGTCCTCACTCTCTTAGCTGGCAAATGGGCTTTTCGCATGGCTGCTGTTCTGGTACCATCTGACCTCCCCGGTCGCAAGTCAGCTGCAAACAGTTGATTTGCTTCTTTCCTACTCAGCATATGGATCCTCGTCTGAGTATAGTATCAAGCATCTTGTTTTGGCGTCCAACTAGGCACACACACACACACAAAGAGAGCCTTCAAGTTCAGCACTGACTGATGCAGTTTGGAGTTGACGGCTCAAGTCACCACGCAGCTTCCGCATGAAGATCTTAGGTCGAAGAAAGACTGTCCAGCGGAGTTGTAATGAAGCGGAGGCTGAGAAGACAAGCCTGGATGACGAGGAAACATACTGCACACGCTGACTGGTCCTCATTTAGTGAGGCAGACGCCACTTTCAGCAAATAAACAAGAGATTGTGGGCCCAGTCCAGAGCCTGTATCAGATTGTAGGCAATGCTGGTCTGGGCTTCATGCTAACAGTCAGCGGGCGGTTGACACACGTGACTCCTGCAGACCACACCCGCACCCAGCAAAGATCGAAAGCAGTACTTGAGGTTTCGCCCAACATAATCTTGCAACTGTCCATCATCCAGGACCACTCGAGGGGACGATTCTCGGATCAAGAGTGCACTACAACTGCAAACCCACAGCTGCAGCAGGCCGGTAGGAAAACAAGTGCACTACAACAGCACCCAAACGCCAAAACAGCCGCCTTAGCATGCTGCACTACTCTTGCAGGCGCTTCCCATATTGACTGGGTGTGCAGTTGCAGTCCTTTCCACTCGCAAGGGAATTCTCGCACTGACGTCCGGCCAGGACCCCACTCGGGAGGCGCTGCCTGCACTCTTACAATATATATATATATATATATATATATATATCTTTTAAATGTAATATCTATAACAGTCGACTATACCCTGTTGTGCTTGTACGAGAGTACACTCGGGGACGATTCCGGTGCTTCACTCGTATTGTTTTTGTTAAGCTAGAACACGGAGAGCATCGTCTCTCGTGGACACCTTGAACCTCGCCCGGGAACGTAGGAATCAGCTGTATCCCCATAATTGAGAGCGACATACATCGCACATCACGGCAACACACTCCCCGTCGTGGCGGTTCCATGTAGCTCTGCAAGTGGCTGTCTGGAGCAGTGAAGAACGATCAGAGCTTTTGAAATGTTTCACAAGAGTCGAGGCTTCTTGGCGCAGGTGCGTGCGATAGTTTTATTCAGGCAGAGGCCCACTGCGAGGCACAGCTGCGCATCCTGCTAAACATTGCTAAACTGTTAAAACTTTTCTTTAGCAGAGCCCATTGGCTCAGGAAGCCTCGTGGCATCAGTTTTCGAACGGTAGGTAGTTCTTCAGGGGACTAGTCGAACGCTGCCGACCCATGCACATGTTGTGGGCCACCTGGACAACGGGAGTATGTAAGCATTTATGAACTGTTGAACCGCTGTCCAGATTTACAGACTCCTGTTTCCTTCACACTTCGGATCCCTGGCTGTGAATAACCCGGCTTGGCAGCTGCACCCCGAGTCAGAAAAATAAGCCGACTGCACGCGGAGCTGCACACCACAAGCACAGAGTTTTGTCGTGAAGATCGGAGGCCTTGCTTCGGAGCGCCAGTCTGCGGCGGCAAAAAATGCGGGGAGACGATCCACGCGGAGGAGGAAGCCAGTGGAAACCAGCGGAATCGGACAGAAGAAGCCGGACGGTCGGACATCTTGTCAGCGATGTCTAGCGACGACACGCCTGTCCTACTTACATCATCTTACATCTACGAATCTACTTGCGACTGTGTAAGCGGTGATCACGAAATATCACTGTTGCCTGTCAGTTTAGGCTCATGTCAGAGCATCTCGGCCGCCCGCTAACCTACCGGCCAGCGCTCTCTTGTCGACTCTTGCCGACAGGAGACGTTCGATGGCAAAGGCCCCAGCTTGGAGGGTGCCTCAATGTGGCCCACCTCGATCTGAGACACGTCGGCAACCATCACCATTCTGCGCCCATCAATGGCGGTACCAGAAGTTGCCCCATGTCATGCCAGTGCACATCCAGTGTACTGCGTAGCAGACGGCCGCAGATACTAGTTACTAGTAACACTAGTACCACAGAATGATATGCCGTGCATAGTCAAGATTTGCATGTGCATGCATGTGTGTTTGCATGCACGCTTGCATTGTGCAAACATGTTATGCACTTCCGATGTGTTTGTTGTGACAAAACGGTGGAAAAGACTCAATAGCTCCCAACCTGACCTCTGACTGCTCCGGCCGGGGCCGAGGCGAAACGCACACATTGGGTCTGAGCGTCCCGTCTGTCGGAGTGTTTTGTGCGTAGTACGGGCTTTCGCAATGTAGGAAATTTTCCCCAACTGCATCATCATCCCTCTGTCTGCAAGTAAGATGTTAGCAGAAAATGAATCACGAGGTCCAAGACGCAGGCTTAATGGGTCAGGTCTGGCGCTGCCCGATGGAACACGGGCGGAATGAACCTTAGAGTGGCGTGAACGACGAAGCACATGCTGTGGCCCGATGGCAGAGGTTGGGTAAAGCTGGCTGGGGAGACTGGTTGGATCTGCCAGGCAGGCGTGCGATGCTTGTTGGCAGGGGTCTGCTTGGATCCAGGAAAGCTTTAGTGTGACACTCGCGACTCGTGAGCCTGCATGTGACTGCAAAGACTCGAATTCGGCCCTAGGTAGGCCATTCCACGCCAGTCCGAGAAGTGATGGCGGGTGGAGCCGAGTTCGCCTGCAGGTTGATGAGGAAGTCGGTGCCAGCAAGAAGTGCCTGCAGGCCCTGTTTCAGGGATGCTTCCGCTTCGTAGCTTCAGGTTACACAAATCGAGGCTTGCAGAAACCCAACACTCTCCCGGTGCAGGCCGTGGAAAAGCCACGAGCTCTGTGCTCAGAGATGGAATGCTGTAGCTGCTGTGGAATGCGAGAGGCACGGGCACGGGCAGCAGGCATCCGCATCTTCAGGCCATGGCCGTGGAAAGCCTTGCAAAGACACCCGGGCGCCAGATGCTTGAGGCAGATCCGCACGTGAGGTGGTCTGAGTCCAGAGTTTCATCATGTTTCATCAAAGTGAGTCTCAGGTGGTGGCAGACGATGGTGTTGATCTTCTGCGGGTGCTGCAGCAAGTAAGATAGATCTGCAAAGCTCGAAAATCTGTAGTCATTCTGCTGCACGGTTGAAAGCACAAGAGGACTGGCAGCGCATCAGTTTCACTCCGCCGCGCTGAAGCCCAGGAGCCATATGATGGTGCGTTGCTGCTGGGGAGGAGGCTGCTGCTTTGAGCGTCCAGATGCTGTGCCTTTTACGTCTACTCTGAGGCAGGTGATACATAAGCGACTGCTGAACAGAAGTGAAGTCTTAGCCGTCTTATCGTTTTCCAGGAGTTTTGGTGAATTCCTGCTGGCAGACTCGCAGTCGTCCATTGCTCAGTTAGTTTATCCCGACCACCGACTATGTTCTGTCCCGTGCTACCTCAAGCATCGCATGCCTACATAAAGAAAAGCCCAACACATATCAGTACATAATATGTAAAAAAATAGATGACCGATAGATCTATAATCTGTATGTGTTAATATTCACACACACACACACTTACACTTACTTCTGCCAGGTCAGCTTATGAGTTAAGCATGGTGAGCACGTGACACGAGACGTATCTCAGATTGTCCACGCAGGAGCCGCTTCCCTGCAGATTGAGCCAAGAGTCCGGAAGCAGGATACCCTGCCAGCAAAATCGGTAGGCGAAATTTACTCAGGTACCACGGCTGGGTCCGTTTGTCAGATGATGATGGCTGGGCTCAGGCCGTTGCTGGAGATGCCCGGACAGCTTCTGTAAGAGCTGCAAAGTTGAGTCTTCCATGGTGAAAGGCAGTCAGTGGCTCCGGCGAGAAGCTGCTCGTCGGGGTGGGGCCGTGAGAACTCTCTGCTGAGGGTCTCTCTCTCTCACACTCAGCGCAACTCCCACCCTCGACCTCAAAACTCACTCCACTTGTGTGCATCTCACATGGAGCCAGTCCAGCTTTGCCAGATTCGACCCGACGAGCTGCAGTTGACGCAATCTGTCGGGCAGGCCAGTCAGAGCGATGACCATCCAGTCGAGAAGGCAGTGTCTCCAGCTGAGGCGGTTCCAGAAGATGCGCAGAAGGAGCAGCTGGCTGCCGCAGCAGAGGAGGCCAACACGCCGTTGTGTGTGTGCGATCTCGCTTTAGTGGCCCTTCCCTTCTGCCAACCTCCACACGAAAAGTCAGTGGGACCAGGAAGGCTAGGAACTGCGAAGCCGGCCCAGTCAGTCCTGCACGGGGGTCTGGCCCTCAGACAGCAGCAGCAGCCACAACCACAAGCCAAACGGCAACGGCAACGGTGACGACGACATGCAACCAATCAGCACGAATAACAACTCGACGAGGAAGATGAGTAAGAATTAACACAGCAAAACAGCGGGTCTGAAAGAGACCTGCAGGCCTGCGGGGGTACTAAGAAGGTCATCACGGAGCCGCGGTACAGATATCACACATCCCCGTCCGTGCAGCACGGGTGATGTCGTCACGATGGTCTTCAGGCGGCCCGGAAAGAGGCAGCACGCCAGCTGGAGGCAGGTCGATGTATCTACGAATCTACACAGCTCCGCTCGGATGTGGGGAGTTCTGGAAGGGTATGAGGCTCGAGCATGGCACATGAGGCAGCAGCTTTGTCTGGAAATTCTGCCTTCTTTTGCTGTGGTCTCAGAAAGCTTGCGTGACCTTCCAGTGCGTCTTAAGATAAGCTTGCAGCTGGCACTACCCGCATGCTGCCGTAGCCACGAAGCTGAGGCGCAGCGCTTGAGGTAGCGCGGCAGAAGGGAGTGTCGAAAAAGGCCGAGTCATGAAGCTTCATTGACAAAGATGTGCTTGTTAGTACTCAGTTTGGCCAAGCTAAAATGCCACGCAGCCAACACCGACCCCGTTTCACGCAGGACATCGCGAGGGCCAATGCCATGCGTGCGACTCGGTTCGGGATGCGTGGTTTTCGCTTGCACAACGGTAGCAGCAACAATTCCGATCCACGCATTCGTCGTTCGCCTTAATCGCAAATGCATGACATGCGTTTGCAAGACATTGTTGAGTGAGCACAAGTACAATGAGGCGAAGGGTTCTTTCCCACAGTCGCAGAATTAGGACTTCTTGAGTCTCCAGGCGCTCCTGAGCGTTCCCGATTCGAAGCAAGTTTGAAGAAGTTGCGGGAGCCTCTGCACATGGTCGGGAGTTGCAGTATATAGATCAGGAGAAGTCTTGCAGGGCTTGTTTGCGTGCGGTTCCGCCAGAAGAAGACAGGCCAACAGTCTCAAAGGCCACTCCTGTCTCAGGATTCGATGGACTTCACCTTCCTGGCCCGTCCAAATGGTTAGAGTGAGCAGTCTGACGGACACTGGGCCACCAGTATTGGCGCTTCTGAAAACAAAGGGTTCGGCTTTGCATCGCGAGCTTGGGGAGCGGTGGTAGCGTGTACGCAAGGGACCTATAACTGTCAGCGCAACGAAGGCCAAAGAGGCAGAGCCACTGTTGTTTTGATGTTGGGCTCGTTCAGATTTCGTTCGTTCTCGTCATGTCCGGACAGCTGTCCCGCTTCATGTCTCCTTGCTCCGTTGGCTCGAGACGCTTACTGGGTGTTGAGGTGTGGGAAACCTCCGAGGCTGGATCCGGTGTATATGGCTTGACAGTTTGTATGTGTTTGACACCAGATAATATCACACATTGTATGGCGCGATATGAGACAACAGTAGAAGTATATAAGGTTATGTAAGAGCATGTAATGCCTTACTTTGTTGTTGCCGTAGATAAACGATAAATACTCAGAAATAATGATGGACAGTGTGTTTGCGTGGGGCCTGTTTTTCTCAAGCAAGCAAGCCTTTCACGTGTTGTTCCTACCGCTTATGTGTTTTGTGCCGATACGAAGTATGTTCATGTCGCAGGTCGTGAACAGACTAGTTAATGATGCTTCATGTCATGAAATATCGCGGCATTGTTCCGGTGTACGATCACATCGCTAAGATGTGTATTCCAGCCACCCGCTTACCGTGAAGATGTTACACAAGCTGTCGTAAGGACAGAAAAACCAGAAAGCAATCGAACATGCCGACAAGCATGCAAAATGAAGGGGGGCCGGGCGGGGGGGTGGGAAATGAACGGAAAAAGCAGGTAGGTCAAAAACTTTCGAGCTGGGAGGATAAGGTGGAGGGCATTTGAGCTAACCCCCGACTCCTCGGCATGGAGGAAACCTTTCGACGGAGCGTTTCAGCATATGGCTGCCCGGGCCGAAGAATCACAACAAAAAAATCCGATTCGTATGGAATAGCCCTCAAAACGCCCCACAACAGTCCGAATCTCTTTTGTAGGCACCTCGGATTCTCTACCAAGGTAGAAGAAGAGGAATGCAATTCCCCCAATCTTGAGACGCCGAAATGCGCACGAAGTCGTCCGCGCACGGATCCCTAAGCAAAAACAAATTGAAATCCAATTTCACGGCTTTGGAAGTAAGTCCTGGTTGCCTTTCACCTTCACCGGCCGACTTCCCAAGCCCGGATGCAAAACAAAGTCCTGAAAGCGATGTTGTCGAGGTCGCGGACCTGATAGGGAACAGAACGGTAGATCCACGAGGGGGGATGTACACATATAAGATGGTTTAGTATTATATATATATATATGTATGTATGTATGTATGTATGTATGTATGTATATACGGGAAGGCATGCCGAATGGATATTGTCCCATGCCATGTCCTGGATACACATGAAACCAGATTCTGGGCTGACACTGCAAAAGTGCCAGATGACTGGAGTGCGAGCTGGTACTTTGAGCTGACTGTGAGGGAACCTGCATGCGATGGGTCCGAGGTGACTGTAGAGGGTTCTGTTAACGCGCCCGCCTGGTTAATACACCGGGCATGCTGATCGTTGCTATCGGCTTAACGTGATTGCCTGGTTAATGCACCGGGAATGTTGAGTTATTTCTGAAGTTTCTCCTCTTGCAGAGTGCGAGTGACAAAATTGTATTGTATTTGTATATACATGTATATGTATGTATATCTGTTTCTAGACTTATAGATTGTTAAGACTAATATTGGATTATGCACTATCGACAACATATTCAGTTGTCGCATCTTAGTTCGCACTATAGACAACATGTTCAGTTTTCGCATCTTAGTTCCGATGTTCTAGTTTTGAAACTATATGCCAAGTTGTACTACAGTTCTTTGTGCATTCCTAAGGTTGCACATATTTTTCTTTAGGGTGCATCATATGTTTGGCTGTGTTCTACGAGAGTATATGTTCAGAAAGTGTACACATATTGTGACTGGGCCGCAAGCTTGAAGGCAGAGGTGCGTGCTTGGCATATGTCGGTATTGCCTGCTGCTTGAGGGGCGGCTTGCTGTTTCGTTTTCGCGCGAGGCCTGAAGGGATGCACATGTTTGTGGATTATCATACTGCCTATGGGATATAGCCGAAACGAATGTAGCTTTGCGGGAGCCAGTCCTCCGATGTATATATATATATATATACATGTATAGAAGAATGGGGTAGAATAGATTATTAATGGGCTGCTTATGTCAGAACATCTCAACATGCGTCGGTATGTAGTCCCACGCATGTCCACGCATCTCTTCCTCTGGGTTGGTTGTAGCCGCGAGACATCGGCTCCGATGCAAGTTTCGTTTTGCCAGGTGAATGGCTGCCACGATGGATCCAGTAGCCAGCCCAGCCAGTATGAAGCTGCCGATCAACTCGTTGTTTCTGTGACCGTAGATTGCAACAACTTTGCCTTGGATTCTGGCCCCTGGCTTTTCTTTTGGAGGTCATGGCCCTCATGGGCTGGAATAGCGAGCCACTGCTGTTGCGGGCCCAGCGCAGCAGGTCCTCTTTGGAGTTCAGACTTCATTGCCCCTGGCGACGAAAGGGCGGCTCCTCTCGTCAGGTCTTTTCCGGTTGAGGTTAATCTGGAAGGTTTAAGCTCTGATCGGAAAATCCAAGAGGCACTCCCAAGTGGAGGAGGCAACGTAGTCGCCAGTAGCAACGGAGCTAAAACCTAGCGGACCCAGCATGCGGTGACGCTGGCATGCTTGGTAAGTGTGGGGACCTCGCAGCGTGCGAATCTGGACTTTGCTAAGCCGCTAGCCTTGGGCAACGGAGTCTTGGGCTGAGTTTCTTGGAACCTTCAGCCTCTAATGCAATGCGGGAAGATGAACAACCAGGCCAGACAAGGGAACAACCGTAAAACTAGCAAACAAACTTTCACCACAAGAGCAGCAAGAACAATATAAGGAACAGCAGCCGAAACCGGAGCGAGAAAGCTATTCACTGCAGCGACGAAGACGACGCGAGCAGGTGCAGCGGCAACCGTGACGACGACGACGATGATGAGAACGGCAGCAACAACGACAACAACAGCCTTTTTTGCGACAGTACTCCCGGGGCGGCGGCAGCAGCAACAAGTCAGAAAAAAGGAGACAAGCAATGCACCGTTCGGACGCATGTTCCCCGGTTCTCCGTACGTGCAACCGCGAACTCAGTATAACTGCGGCACTTTCGTTGGTTGAGGCAGCCGTTAACCATGATGCACTTGTTGTTAAGCGCACAGCACCACCGTTGCAATTTGATCCGGTTGATGCCAGTGCTGGGACTACAGCATGCTCAATGCTCCATGCTCACTCAACAGCCGAGTACACGAAACACTGGCGCTGACGGCGCAGTTTCTGCATATGTTTTTTTCGTGACTCTTGGATTTATGGCTATGTATTGATGCCAAGCACTCCCAACAAGAAGCAACAGCAAGACACAACAGGACGACATGCAACTAAGCCATATTGACAAGTACGAAACGACAACACATAACAAGCAAGAAGAGGCAGCACAACATCATCATGGTCATCATTAGCCCTTTTTTCGTCCCAAGGCTGCAGCGGCTGAAGTATCATGTAGCGGAGGCAGCCGCATCCTAAGACTGTGGTGCCGTTATTGTATCTATGGCAGGGCTGCTTCGGTCCATGAGGGCGCTTGAGAGTGCAATGGTTTTTGGATTGCCATACTCAGGTTCTCGAGATAAGTGCCATTGCTGCCACGCACCTACTCGGAAGTACCGACATGGTTGGTGACGCTAAAGACATGCATGTACATACATGCCTGCAATCCTGTAAATGAGGTGTGCATGTATTTGGCTTGCCAGCAGCTTCAGCCCACAGGACCGGCGCCAGTCAAAGGGGCTGGGAAACAAGCTCCTTTGGACCTGTTTTTTCCCGACAGGACTGTTCATCCGACTGCTGCTTGGCACGGAATGAGCGATGATACGTTTTAGCTGTGGTTGCAGAAACAGGAGTGGAGGCAATAGGGCTGACGGCACTTTGACTCTATGACGGCTTCAACCATCATGTCCTTATGCACCTACCCTTTTACATTTGTTGTCGGGTGCCCGTCTGCGTGCTTGTTTTCGCCTATACCTGTTTTCACTACGGTTGCTACCCTAGTTCTCCTGCGTTGTCCTGCTGCTTTGGCTGGTGTTTTTTGGGGTAGTGGTGACCTGGTGGGAGTCTTGTTGTTGGTAGCGGCAGACTGGGTGGTGGTAGCCGTGCTCGCAATACAGCAGATGTCTTTCTGGGCGAGGATGCCTCAAGGATTGGAGGAGACTCAACAGCGCCTTGGTCTGCGATGAGCCGACGACTGGCCAGGGCCAGACAAGCAAGAGCAACAGCTCCGGTCCAACACAGACGGATAGGCAGACAGACACGCAGAGAAGCCAATACATGCATGCGTGATCATGCGTGCACACGCACACTTCCACGCGCGCGCGCGCTCAGTTAGCACAGACAGCTCAAGATGCTGAATCAGCTTGCCTGTTTGCTGTTTGCTGTCCTTGGTGTTTACAATCTTGGTCTCAAAGAGGTCTTGACTCTCTTGACTATTGATGTGGCTGTGCGCTGTACTGCACCTCGCTGCAGCCTCGTCCCCAGGCTTTGCTTGCCTCTCGTGGCCTTGACCCCAGCATTCAGCGGCAGTGACTGCTGCTTAGTCATTGCAGCGGGAGAGAGAGAGAGAGAGAGAGAGAGAGAGAGAGAGTGATATTCTCGCGCCTCTCCAAAAACCCCATAACACATGGGGGGCCAATATTAATATGGCCGGGGGGCCTCAACAGCCCCTTACGCCCTGCGGAAGAAGAGAGAGATAGTTACATCATGTTACATCTAAGGACTCTCACTCGTAACCTTGTCAACGATTTCCTGCACCACAACAAATCGGGGAATACCCCTGATACCACGGCCCTGGAACGACCTCGAGTGACAGTCTGTCCTTACCTGAGGGGCTTGCTACATTGATGGTGTATCCTCTTCATTGGTCGAATTCCAGTTGCTGAGGGCCGTTAGCCCTGATGGCGCCTGACTGCCGTGAGTTTGCTTCACTCCGATCCTCCTCCGCAACGGTCGGGGGCGCACGTGCGCGCGGTGTGGGGGGTGAAGCCCCGGCACCGTAGCCTTGGCGAAAGAAAAAGAGAGTGACAGAGATAGATGCCCTCCACGCCCCGGAGCACCAGAGCAAAGCAAAGCAAAGATAGAGAGAGAGAGAGAGCGAGTGTGTTACTTAAACGATGCTGAGACGCAACACGAGGCCGGCCAGCTTGCCTGCTACAGCATAGTGGTCTCGACAAAGTAACACAAAGTCATCAGCCGCTGTCAGCTGAGACCACATTTGCCTGTCCCAGAGCTTTGCCAAACGCTAAACACAGCAACCTTCCCAACAGGGGGGCCGCCAGTCTTCTGGAATTGCACGGTTGTTGTTACAGTCTTGCTTCTCCACAAAGGCCCTCTGCTGACATTCCTAGTTTCTTAGTAGAGAGAGAGAGAGAGAGAGAGAGAGAGAGAGAGAGAGAGAGAGAGAGAGCGAAAGCGAGAGCGAAGCGGGGCAATCGGAGTAGGACCTCAACACAAGAGCACGCAACCGACCCACAGAGGGTGCATCACCTGTGTTTCGAGTGTACACGTTGACCCAGTTGCTTTGTACGGGGCGGTGGTGCTCAGTGAAGCCGTAGACACCCCGAAGCTGCACACAGGAGACTGCCGTACAGAACAGTCCACCGTGGAACATCCCGGCACGGCAGCGGGGCGGGAGCAACATAGTAGCATGGTTTGTTCCAACACTTATGGCAAGATGTTTTCAGTGTCAGTTGAAAACTCAGCTCCGCCCACGGGGTAACGAACACCAATCGCACGTAATACCGTGCGTACAACCAGCAGTCGGGCAGCTCCCGCGGAGGCTTGCCCTCAGGCCTGGGGAAAGAAAGAGAGAGAGAGAGAGAGAGACATATAGTAAAACACGCGAGTTGTAACCTTGCAGCCGTGGAGCGGCTAACGGATGCCCCTCAGCGTGTGGTCGCTAAGTTGGTGTTTTCTAGCGGTTGTCAGCACTGATTCTGTTGTTTGAGTGTTGATGGCAAATGGGGGACATATCACGCTGTACTTGCACTTGCACGTGTCAAACAGAATAGCTGAGGAACCCAGAAAATTTAGAGTCCAATATACTTTCCTTGCATTTCTGGGGGACTCGCTATCTTGTCACACCTCTCCATAAGCCCCATAACACATGGGGGGCCCAAGTGGCCGGGGGGCTTGACAGGCCCTCCAAGCCCTGCAGAAGAAGAGAGAGCGAGAGAGAGAGAGAGAGACAGCCAGGCGGGCAGGCAGACAGACAGAAAAACAGATGGACGGACGGACGGACAGAAAGAGACACAGAGAGAGAGAGAGAGACAGCGCGCGGAGGACTGCTCCCGCCTCAAACCCCGAGCAAAGCAAAGCGGGGTGGGGGCCTGAACGCTGCCCCTGCCTCCTACCCGGAAGAACGAGAGAGAGCCTTCTGGGGGCCTTAGAACTCTTTAAGCTTCATGGGACCGAGGACATGTCGGTTGCAGCCTGACGCATGTCACGTTCGCGCTTGTTTGTTTATGATCGTTCCCAGTGCCCCGTGGTGGCCCGTAAACCGGAGATCACGTTCGGGGCACCTGGACGTGTGCTGCCACGAGATTACCTCCTTGACTTTGACGTCATCGGTGGCAGCGGGCCCTTCATTTCTGAAGGGAGCGAATTATCTCCAGATGTTCTTAATTCAGGTGAACGCCCTGCCACTTTGGCAGGACACAGGTTGGGAAGGATGCCTTGATGGTTGTGTGTGCATGCTTGCGCTCGTTCCGCTTGCATGTGCTGTCTGCCTCATCCGATGCATCGGTTTTGGGCGTCGGCACTTCGCCGATGAATCTACCTGCTTTGTGCCTACACGATGCAGGTGGATAGGGGGACGTCGTTACACATGGAAGTTGCGTAGTTTCTTCTACGCCTCGCATGTGCAGGGATGGAAAACTGAGGCACAAGTTCTGTCAGTTTCGTTTTCTGAGGGCTCGCATTCCGATTACAAGGCCACTGTCGCCTTCATCCACAGAGCCTTCGCTGCAAGACTTATGCATGATTTCAGAAGAGCAAGTTTGACACGCACGCGCTGTGCGTTTGCGCCGCGTGGCCTCAACTCCTGCCTTAAGGGAGGAGGTGGAGGCGCGCGCAGAACCAGACGGAAGAGAGCCCAGAAGCACGCAGCTTCGGCTCCTGGTGCTGAGAGGCCTCCACGTGAGTCTGTGCAGACCAGTGTTCCGCTGCAAGAGGCGCGCTTGCTTGAAGACTTAAGGACGATGATTGCTACTGCGCACACCAGGCCTGGTAAGCTGCTTGCGGATGCCCAGGCTCTCCTTAAGATGCATGCCGGTTCGTTGGTGCCGAGCCTAGAACCGAAACCAGCCCGTACAGTGCAGCTCAAGCCTGACGCTGCTCCAGTTACTACCCGAATGCCTCCCGACCCTGACCCAGAGGAAGGCTGGCAGCCTGTGCGCCGTGGGCGCAAACCGAAACCTGCGCATGACACTGCGCCCACTGCGGGCCCTGCGCCCGTGAGCAGTCCAAGCCCGCAAAAGCAAGTGTCTGTGCCCAACAATGGCCCCAGACCTGCCTTGAACCTGGACCTCAGTGCTTGGTCTTCTCCCAAGACCATTCTGCCGTTTCAGACTGTGCTTGACGCCCTTCAGGCAGGCAAGCTTCCCCAGGGCTCGGCTACGGTTGTTAACAGTGCCGCAGGCGTGGATAAGCTCCAATCGCTTGCTCAGGCTCATGGCCTTGACGGCAAGTTTGCTTTGTTACTCAAGGCACCTGACTCTGGTCAGAAGCCCGAGCATGCCAAATCACTGAAACTTGCGTGTTGGGTGAGCAACCGCCGGGAGTTGACCAGCTGCTGGGCCATCCCGCTGTGTGGGGATCAGCTCCCTGCCCTCCCTCAGGCCATGCCGCGTACCACTTCTTTCTGCCCCCAAGATCGCGATTTGGTCACCCTCCGAATCACTGTGCCCAAGCCATGTGTTGAGGCTGCTGTGTGGCAGCAGTGGCATGGCACACCGTGGGCTGCCCTCAAGCAGTGGGCACCAGCCTTCCACTCAGCCAACGGTTTCAAAGAAACTCGCCTCGACGACGGCACTCTCCTGCTTGAGTGTTTCTTGAAAGTCGACCGCGCTGATGTCGACAAAGTCCTTGCTAAAAACGGCCAGGATGCTGTGTTTGCTGCCCGCCTGGCAAGCGAACAGGGTCGCAAATTGCCGGTTGAGTGGATTAGCACACAATCAGGTGAAGATGACCGCGCTTACTTCACCAGAGTGCGTAAGCAAGCTACTCAAGCGAAAGCTGGCATCGCCTTCCGTCGAGGCGGTGGTGCTTATCTAGGTTTGCGACATGAGGCCTCTGCTGCAAAGCCAACGTTGCACGCTTGGGAAGTTGCTAAGGTGCCCTGGACTTGGACTGAGGAGGACCTGACTCAATGTCTCCAGGGTGCTGGATGTTCGGATATCGCCATCCTGCGTCGCGGTGGAGGGCGTAAGAAATGGGTCGTCAAGTGCATTTTCCCAGATGCCGATGTTGGAGCCATCACTGAAATCCTCGCAGGGAAGACCTGCCTGGTGCTCACCAGGGCCCAAAGTCGCGCGCATGTCGGTACCTCTACTCCGTTGAAAGCCCATGCTGCTGCCGAACTCCGCGCGCCCACCACCCGTCCAGGTGGGTCAGTGAAGCAAGATAGTGTTGTCGTTGCGCCTGTTGCCAAAACCCCTAAGCCTGCTAAATCTCCTGCTAATGGTGATGAGGCTAGAGGTAGGAGTCGCTCTCGAGGTAAGAAAGACAAGTCCTCCAGTGCTCTCTGCGAGGAAATCGATTGTGGAGCTGAAGGGGCGTGTGGATTTCTTTGCTTGGCCGCAGCCCTAGGATTGCAAAACAATGGAAGCTGGGACAAGATCAGGGGCGAACTTGATGTACGCTCCCGCACTTTGCGTTCTGAGATCTTTACTTGGATTGGGCGGCATCGTAAAGATGTTGAGCCGCTGTGGGAGCAAGATGGCAAGGCCACTGAGGAGACCGAAGGCGGTGCCGTCCCTGACAGTTTCGACAGTTGGCACCAATGCATCCTCAGGCCCCGCAAATGGATTGATGCGTTATGCCTTTATGCCGCTTCCCGTAGACTTCGACTCCGCATAGTTGTTGTCATGGGGACAAAGGACGAGGTCAAAACTGGCCGTGGTGCCGTCACTGCTTTTGGCAGCCTGTCGGGCACACCCGTTTACCTTGCTTTGCGCAGTCAGCACTACACGCTCCTGCGCTTCGACAACAGTGATGATGTGCCGCGTGAGTGGGCCAATGCCAAAGAGGATCTAGGCACACTTCACCAGTTGCTTGAGGACATGCGTGGAGGAGGCAAGTCATGGCTGCCCAGTGCCAGCTCTGCCGCCTCTCAGGGCGGCAACTCCGCCGTCACTTCTTCCAAGGCCGCGCCTACAGCTGGGTCTAAGAGGGCCCGGTCTCAAGCCCCTGAGTGGATGCCCCCTGCGAGTGAGAGATCTTGGATGCCGGCAGCCTCTTCCGCCGCTGCTCCCAGTCTGTCGGGCGCTCAAGCTCGTACCCAGGCTACTGCTTCTGCTTCGCCTGGCACGGGCCGCTCCGTTCACACTGACAAACAGTCCTCCGCTCGATGTAAAGCGTCAGCCAAGAGGCGGGCCACGACTGGTCAATCCAGCACGCATGGTACTGATGGCATTCCTTGGAAGTGTAATCTTTGCCAGTACTGTACTCGAGCTCCTACTGTTAAAAAGCTTGTCAAGCGGCGTCCATCAGCATGAACGCCACCTTGTTGCTCGCATCCGGGAACGCCCTGTGATTGTGCAGGCGTCTGATGCCATCCCTGCGGAGCAAAGAGTGTGGGAGTGCCGCCTCTGCCACAAGGGCTTGCCCGCATGCCCGTCCAAGCATGTCCGCGATCTCAGTGTCTCGGCACACTTGGCGGTATGCTGTCCTGGAGGCAAAGGTAAGAAGTACTATGCCCCTCGCGATGATAACCGTCTTCTTGAAGCCTCCCGAAAGGGTGTCGATGCCATGACTGCCAGGCGCCACAAGCTCTTTCAGGAATACAAAAGCACTAGCACGCATGCCCTGAAGCTTGTTGCCTCGCACATCTATTGCTCGCGGTGCTATGGGCGGTGGTCAAGCATTAATGAGCTTTCTCGAAGCACTGAGGATTGCTGCGGCTTCTTGAACTACGACCGACGATGGCGACTCTGGAGCACCTTGCGCAAGAACCCCTCTGCTTTGAAGCGTTTCTTGCATGCCACAGGCATCAAACGTGCGCAGATTGATGCCCTCGAAGCCCGCATGCAGGGGCGACGCGGCAAAGTGGCCCTCAGCCGCATCACGCCACTGCAGCGTACCCGTTGGTATCGCGATCTTTGCGCCGAAGGCATTGAACCCAATCCCGGCCCTTGTGGTTCGTGTTTAGGGTTTAGGCCCCATAGCATGGTTTCCCTCTGCAAGCGCCGGCGTGCTCGTGTCGTGCCCCTGCAGAGCACGAGATGGTACAGGGATTTGTGTCAGGAAGGCATTGAACCCAATCCAGGGCCAAATGCTTCACGCCAGCTCTCCTTGCTCACCTTGAATGTGGCGGATAGCGCGAATGCTTTCGAAGCTGCCAAAGTTTATATGCTCGCTAAAGTCCATGTCATTGCCCTTCAAGAGGTGTGCTTCTCCAATCAGCAAGCCCAGGCCTTTGTGTCTCAAGCCAGCCGCTTAGGATATCATGCTTTCCACGTGTCGGGCGCCACCACAAGGTCTCGCCGTGGTTATGATGTTCATTCGGGCGGCGTCGCTGTCCTTGTGCGGCACAGCATAAAGGTCCAGCCGGTGCGCTCTTGGCAAGGGGTCGCCGGGCAGTTTGTTGCTTTAGACTTTGGCTCCTTCTTCATGGTGGCCGTCTACCGCAGACCGGATGATGACAGTGTCAGTGACATGACCCAAGCTCTGTGCGAAAGGCTCTGGGCGCGTCGTGCCCGCCAACCTTGGATTCTTCTCGGTGACTTCAACTGGACACCGGAAGAAAATGAGTGGCTTGAGCTGCTTGAAGATGAGTCCGCCGCCGTTGCTGGTCCCTGGGACCATAGCTGCGCGAGATGGTTTGCCACCAGATGGGAGGGCCACCGCTGCATCGACTATGGTATCACCAACTTGACCCACCGATGCAATGTTGTGCGTGAGCTCACCAGTTGGGGTGACCACATTCCCATCCGCATTGCTCTTGACCTTGCTAGCGATGCTGCAAACACTGATCGTCTGCAGCCCACTGCCTGCTACACCTGCCCACAGGGCGTGACTGTCAGTGCGTGGCGGCTCGCTTTGGGCGCTGCGTGGGAGGAAGTGTGGCGCTCTCATCCTGATGCAGTGCGCCTCCGCGAGGTTCTCCCTTTGCAGCCTAACCGGCCTAACCCTGACGAGGAAAGCCGCATCTTTCACACCCTTGTGGAAGCTGCTTCTCGGCAAGCGCGTGCAGCATTAGGGCTGGACAATGCGTGGCGTCACACTAGACCTAAGAGTTCCCCGCCTTGTGTTGTCCCTAATGACACCCTTAGCAAGCGTAGGCCCTGTGACTTCCAGTCATTCGCGATGCGCAAACTTCGGCGTCGCTTAGGTCAACTACTTGAAGCACGACGGTGTGTTGCAAGACACAATGACCCTGAGGCTCTGCTCCTTCGCAGACGTGCCGCTCGGCATGAGGGCCCGCTCACTCCCTTGCACACGGCCATTGTCGAGTTGGAAACGCAGATTCAACAAGTGCAGCACGCTGAGGCTTTGCAGCGCCTAAACCAGTGGAAAGAGAGTCTTCGTGCTTCCGACAGCTCGGTGCGGAAGTGGGTGCGGCGCAGCAACAAGCCGGCGCCTGCCTTTGTTTCGCTTGACGGTACTCCCAGCACCGGAGTTGCTTGCAGTCTGACCTTTCTCCGCACGTTCTGGCGGCGCATTTGGCGACGAGAAGTCCGACCTGATGACGCTATCCGTGCTTGGAGTGCCGAGCATGCCCGGCATCGTGCTCATGCGCCTCAACTCGGCTGGCAGCCGATCACTGCTAGTGAGCTTCAACAGCAAGCTTGTGCTTCTGGAGGCAAAGCTGCCGGCCCTGATGGCTGGAGCGGTGATGAGATCCAGCACTGGTCGCTCCCCATGTGGCGGACTTACGCTGACCTTTGGAACAGATGGATTCACCACCGCAGCTATCCGTCACAGTGGCAATACTATCTGCAGGTTCACCTCCCTAAGCAAGACCCTCACCCTGTGCATGGTTTAGACGTTGGGGACGCTCGTCCTTTAGTCCTCGAGCCTATTCTCTGCAGGATTGCTAGCTCTGCGTGGGCTCGCCGGGCCACCACGAGAGCGTGGCAACAGGCGTGGGCCCCGCTCGGTGCGCATGGCGGCTTCCAGCAGCGAGGCGTGCACACCGCTGTACATGCTTTGCAGAATGCGTACGTGCACTGTTATGGCATTCTTTCTTTAGATTATGCCAAGTGTTTTGACCGCGCCCACCCCAGCACAGCCACACATGCCCTCAGCCGGTTAGGTATGCCTGCGGAAATGGTCGACTTGTGCAGGTTTCAGTGGAGCCAACAGCACAGATGGCTCGGTTTGCAAGGTTGCGTTAGTGCGGAGGCCGAAGTTGTTACTTCTAGCTTGCCTCAGGGAGATGCCATCTCCCCTATGGCGCTTAACGCCATCTTATGGGCCCCCATCCAAGCCTACTGCCGCGAGGAACCCACGGCGACTGCGGTTACCTACTTGGACGATCGCAACGTGGTGGTCCATGACCACGCTCAGCTCGTTCGCACCCTCCAGTTCTGGATGCGCTGGGCTGGCAGGTTGGGCCTTGAAGAGAATGTTGGGAAACAGAAATTCCTCCCTCGGGGTTCTGCGGCTGCTCAGGAAGTCGGCCAATCTAGGACTGTTGCAGTTGTGCACACACTTCGCATTTTGGGAGTCGATTTTCGCACCCGCATTGATGGCAAAAACAGGCCCACCTACCAAGACCGCCTGAACGAAGCCCGCCAGCGCCTTGGCCGCATCGGCTGCCTGCCTGTCTCGTTTCTGGCCAAGTGCCAGTTCCTTCGACAGCTTGTCCTTCCTGTGGCAGTTTGGGGCACATGGTTTGTTCATGGCGCAGCCGGCACTTGGAAACAGCTCCAGCAGCGCCTCCTGGGCGTCTTGTATGGAGGCAGGTCCCCTGCTTCGCCCGACCTGCGTGCTTTGATGCAGGGCCATAGCTTGGATTTCCAATTCATGGCCGATTACCAGACCATCTCCATGTGGGCCAAGCTCGTTCAGCTTGGCCGCGCTCGCTGGCAGCCCGGCGCCATGAGAGGAACTTGGCAGTATGCCGTTGCTGCCCGCCTTAAAAGCATGGGCTGGCATTTGCAGCTTGACGGCTCATGGACTCATCAGGCCATTCCCAGACGATGCATCACTTGGGCTAGGAACCTGCAGACCGAGCGCATCAAGCACTTACTCCGGGAAGCATGGCGGCTTGAACGCTTTGAAGCGTGGAAAGCCTCGAGCAGACTGGATGCTGTGGCTGCGGCTAACCCGACGTTCCAAGCAGCTCGAGTCAAGCAGGCTTGGCAGCTGTGGAATGCCACCTGTGCTCATGGCCGTGCAGTACTCACCGTTGCAGTGGTCAGCCCAGCACGGCTTCAGGCCAATAAAAGCGGTGCTGCTGTGCAATGGTGCCCTTTCTGCAAAGAGGGCTATGCTCCTACGTGGGATCACTGTGCTTGGAGTTGCCCGCACTTCGGTGCTTCTCGCCCCGCCCTACCTGGCGACGGCATGCAGCGTAGGACGGGTTGGCCCGTGGCAGCGCGTACCAAAGCCCAAAATCTGCGAGTGCTTGACCATCTTGCTACTGTCCGCAAGAGCCTTGTTGCATACCGATGCCTGTAAAGTTTTCTTCTTGTGTGCTTCAGACACATAAAATGCCCAGATTGCTGGAGATGCACAGGTTTTCCCCTGTTAGGGCCTGTCCCTCCCTTTGTGCCTGGTTGGGGGTTTTAGGTTAGTTAAGCCTGCTCCTTCCCTGCTGTCAGCATTCACTCGGAGTTGATCTCCCGATGAGTGTCTTTTCTCAGTGGCAATTCGACTTCGTCAACGGCGCGGTCAGGATTGGTGCTGCGATCAAATCTTTCGGCACCTGGACGTGACCTGCTGGGGCTTTTGAAAAAACGTAATCCACAGGCCTGTTCTCGGAGTTGTTTGTTTTTAGCCCCGGGGGCATCGGGGCCAAGCTCTGGAAGGGAGTTCCGCACGAGGTTCGGTTTTGGGGGCGGGGGCTAGGTGTTGAGGAAGGCTGAAAGGTCGCAGCCGACTCGGTTTCAAGCTGACGTTGTGAGCTGGCTGCAGGATGTTCCGATCCCCTACGGGAGGAACACTCTCGCCCTGCATGTGGAGCAAGCCCGCAAGAGAGCGAGAGGGAGCGAGAAAGTCCTGAATTGCGCAAGTCATTCGGCTGCGTTGGGCCCAACACACTTTAAGACTTTCAGCAGACTGTCGCCATTAATTTAGCTACGCTGATGGACTAGGAGGATGTGACTTACGGCTTCGGGAAGCGGCATTCCAGCTTCGGTGGTGCCAGTACTGAAGCTACCCTTAGACTTTTTGCGGCACGGCGGGTTCGTGTGTTTGAGCTTTGAGTAAGGTCATCTCGCTGAAGCTGTGCTGGGCTCTGGAGCTTTGCTGGAGCCGGGCTCTCGGAGACGAAGCAATGGCATCTGTAAAGAAGGCTAGAGGGCTAGATGTGCAGCGTATGTTAAGCTTCTTCTCCTTCCATACTCCGGACAGGATACCAGCCTCACTCAAATGTCCCATGTAGATAGCACTATTTTGCGGCTTTTGAAACACATTTTAGCGGTCATTAGATGCTCGCACAAGCCCAGCGTAATTGTAAACATTTGTCGCGAGCATCGTCCGACTGCATTCAACATGGAAGGATGACATGCACGGATTGCTTCCGACATCTTTGGACTGTTATGCCCAAGCCCATTACAAGGGAGGACGACGAGCGGGCCACTCCTCCCACTATTGCCGGTCGCTTTGTCATCTCTCGTTTTGATGGACGAGCGGCTGCCGCTGCAGCTGGATGAGCACAAAGGGAAGCTGGGGAAGGTTCTGGCCCCTTGGAACCCATTCAGCCTTGTAATTTGGAGCCAGCTGCCACCTAGCGGCTAGCGCCTTCTCTCACGTCCCAGACACAGTCCCTTTTTCGTGAACGTCCCAGCCAAAGCACGCGCTCTTATTTGTCTCGGAGGAGTTTGGAGGCACAGGACCGACCAAGTGACTCAGATGCTTCGGCGACTGAGGCACAACAAGAGAGCATCTTGCAGCGAACGATTCTGGACAGCTTTGACCAAATGCATCGCGACTTGAAGGCGCACTGGGGTGCCTGAAACCGTCACTGGTAGTCTTGCTTTGCCACTTACGTGCTTGCTGGACTGCTCTGTTCCCTGGTTTGCTCAGCCTGCGATTCCATGATGTGGTGAACTCTTTGTCTTCTGATCTTGCTCCGTGTCAGGTGTGCTTGCACCAAAGGCTGTGCTTGATATCTTTGTTGCTCTGTCTTTGCATAGAGCTTCAGCCTAAATCACCGTTTGGTCCCGTCGTGAGAGGTGGAAAGACTGGGAAGACTGCATTCAGAGCTGGCTCCTGACAGCCTCTCAAAGCCAGAGCTGACTTTGCTGAGCCAGCTGAGTGGCAGCTGGCAGCCACATTCCTTGGGCGATGTGGCTATGTCTCCAGTTCCGAGTCTTCCAAGTGAACCCACACTCTCGGAATCCATGGTGGTTACATTTCCGCCAGAAGTTGATTCGCCTGGTTCCGTATCAACAGGGCAGGCGGACGCAGCATCGAGAAATTTGTCCAACGTATTCCGAAACGTGACGGACCTCACAACGGCTCCAGAAGTTGAGCAGACTTACAGCTCGGAGCGATGGATCCGGCTCCTGGACTACATTGCTGCAGCTCTTGTCGTCCTGAACTCAATCGCGCTGATCCTGGAGCTGGAGCTGGAAGGACAAGATGCTGCACGGATTTGGGTGGGCAGCTGCTTCTTCACCGGGGTTACGCTTATGCATTTCGGGTTTACCGATCGCATTGTTAAGCATGTCACGGTGAGCTTAATGAAGTATTCAGCAGCGGCTTGGGATTTCGGAGTCGCACAGACCACGAAGCCGGAGAGGCGTGAGCGCGTTTTCTGGAGCGAAGGGGTGTGCCCGCAACCTGGTGGTGTTGCTTCGAAGATGCGTAGGAAATATTCATGATTTGAGAGGTTGATCATTGGTGCACTATTGGTGCCGCTGGCAGGAAGCTGGAGGAAGCTAGACATGTTGCAAAGGAGTACCATGGAGGGGTCCGACGGTGGCACCCAGCAAAAGAAACTAAACTGCAGGGACCGTAAACTCGAAAAACACAGGTCTCAAAGTGGGATAGATAACAGCATCGCGATCGTATGTTCCAATGCTTTCTGCTTCTCAGAAGTTTCGCCGAGCCACTCAGTGCTTCCCAACACGCCTGATCGCACACCTGAAGCTGGAAGGAAGAGCTGCACATGTTGACATGATGTCCAGTGGCCCACTTTCGACACACACCTTGCGGCCGTACTGGCGTGCCGTGGATGGTACTTTCGATGTAATCTTCATACTCGATCCTTGCCTGCCTGTCAACACTTCTGTCTGTTGAGAATGCAAGCCAACTCAGTCAATCCAATACGCCCGCTGAGGAGATATGCTGTCGAGTGGTGCTGGAAGGAGTCAGTTTTCGGCATAGCTTCGCAGCCCGTCAGCTGCTAGAGGCTACTAGTACAGGATTGTGCACTCTACTGAAGCCTCACGATGAAAGTGCATCGGTAGTGTTAAACGTGGAATCGTTGGGCAACGGCCATAAGTTTGCATGCTGATCGAGACAACGGAGTTTTCGAATGAAGTCAGCGTTCGGCCCGAGCTTAGAGTCGCGACGAACCATTTTCCGCTTGAAGATCGGAAGGGGTGCAGGGCAGAGACGCATTCTTGACTGTGTCATTCACTCATCTCGCCGGCTTTATCGATTGCTGGAAGGCTGTCGTTGAGTTGAGTGTGCTTTGACTTTAGCCCGCTTGCATGGCACTGGTGTGGTGCAGTTTTGTCCGAGTTGGTCTTGTCAAGCTTGCATGCGTTGGAGACTTGAGCTAAGGCAAACCTGCACCTGGGCATTCGGTTTATGCTGTCGGCAAAAGCACAACATGGCATAGTAATCCGAGCACAGCCCGGCGCAAGCAGGTACGATTCCTTGCTGGGCACATTTGCGGTCGTTGACCTGCGCCTCCGGCAATTTTACTGTGGGCCTGCATGCGAGAGTATCGGTGGGGTTTTGCGGCCGAGGACATGAAACCCCCCGAAAAAAGCAAGCGGATTGTTACGAGATATCGAAAGTCTAGGCCAGACCGCTCATACCGTGCTCCGGATTAAGCCTCCAAAGAAGTCGATCTAGATCACAGCGCCTCACACTGGTTCAAAAGATTGTGGTAACTTCCCTGACAAATAATGTTGGCGATTCATGTGACTTAGGGAGCCTCGACCCGCAGTGACTAGGTCAGCCAAACTGTGACAGTCTAACGTGCCGTAATCCTTCAAAGCATTCTAATCGAAAACCCGATTGAATCACCGTGAACCGACAAGCCTTGAACTACTATTCGTCTTCAACAGTCCAAAAAGCTCCAAGTGTCAGCGTCGTCAGAAATCCGAGAACTGCACCACAACCCAACCCGCTTACTTTCTGCCCGGAGGGATCACACGAATGCACAACATGCTCGACGGGTTTTTGTTGCAATGCCAGGTTTGTTGTGCTGATGCAAGAGGTAGACAGGAGCAACCTTGGCTCCGTTCAACGCGACGAAGCCGCAAGCAGACGCTTCGAGATGTTACGTGCGCCATGGTTTCCCGTGCGCCAAGAGATGCTGTAAGGGAATATAGATACTTAATAGTCCAAACATGTCCAAACTTCACCCGGCATTGCGAGCCCTTGTCGGTGCCGTTCTTCTGCCGGCAAGCAGCGAGTAAGAAGCCCACTTGTCGCTGCTGGATGTCCATGCAGGCAACCTTTTGCGAGCCATCAGCTCCTTGCGAGCATTGCGCCTTCTTCGTGTGTTGCGGCTCTGCAATGGGCTGCAAGTCCTGCTGAGCCCTGGCTTTTCGTGGCACCGTGCTCGTTCCTTAGTGTTGTCTCTAAATTTGCGCGGGGGGCGAATTGGTTATCTTGTAGGTTCCTGGATGTCATGCGATCTGGCTCCATCCAGGAAAGCTTGTCAATCCTTTGCATCTTCGCTGTGTTGGTCAATGGTGCTACTGCTGATCTTCATCATTGTGGGCGCTCTCGTCATCGGGAACATCCTACAGGATTTCATTCAAGATCAGTCAGCGAATCTGGAGGACAGGCAGTGGATCTGGCATCACTACGGTACAGCTTACCGCTCTTGGCTCACCCTGTACGAGGTGACATTTGCTTGCTGGCAACAATTTGGCTTGTCATACACATGTTTGCTAGTATGGCTGGTGGTTTTGTAATGCTGACCTAGACGATTGCCGCTATCAGTGTCACGACTCAAAGCTTTAAAACTTCATGTGTTGCAGTTGTTGTTGCGTGTTCTCGGTTTGATTGTTCAATCGTCGCTGCGGCAAGATGTCTGGCACCTGGCTGTGAGTCTAGATGCGGTTCGCTTTGCTGCTTCGCGTGAGTCCAGAATCTGCCGATCAACACGAGGCGCAGCGAGTGTTGATGCTCCCAGGACTGTGCCAATGTTCGGGCTAATAGGAGTTCAACAGTAGACATTCTGAGTATGATGATTTGCCCCCGGTTTCCACTGCTAAGCCCAGGCTGGCAGCTGGCCTACAAGAACACGCCCTGTTTTGGACAAGGTAAGCCAGGGCTTTGCAATTTTCTTCGTATTTTACATTACGGTGATTGCCTTTGCCCTTATTCGCATCATCACTGCCATCTTTCTCAAAGACACGCTCGATGCCGCAAACAATGACGCCGAACTGCAAATCATGGAGAACATGACACGGCGGGAAAAGCGCCCATGTTGCAGTAAATGTTTGATCTTGCAGGTTGCGAGTCCTGCGACGTGCCACACCGTTGTTTTGTCTGAGGTTCGTGCGCCATTTGCAGGGGATCTTCCGTGCAATCGACGACACAGGAGATGGCATGATCACCCAGGAGCGGCTGGAAAAAGTCCTCTCCAATCCGAAGGCACGGGTGTGTCTCAGAGAGGGTATGCCTAGACGCGTGACATCCATGATGCACAGAGGTTTGCACGATGGTAAGCCCTGCAGTGGTTTTCGGTCAACTCTGCAGGATGACCGTGTCGATCAGGTTTCCTTAGGACCGTAAGCACATTGGGTTGTGCAGACAGCAAACCGGCCATGTCGGGGCACCAAGAAGAAAGACGTCTTCACGTCCCCCGAGTCATCGCAAGAAAGCCAGAGCCTGTGCACTGGACTGGTTAACCTTCATTGTCAGCTTTGTTAGCTGTAGCGAAGGAGTAGCCCAACAAACCACCAAGAGTACGATCGGTCTGAGACGAACCAGCACGGGCTCCGCTCGGAAGAAATGGAGCACATGACTGATTTGTATGATGGTTCTTTTAGAGCTCGAGGGGGGTGCGAGGTCATCTTTGAGAGTTCGGCTTCGGTTCTTGAGCCTGACGTGAAGTTGACCACATGTGAAGGTGAAAGTTCCAGTTTTTATGCTGAGGTACAAGGTTTGGGAGTTTTCCTCTGGCCGCTTCGTCTCTGCGAGGAACTTCGTGTTGCTGAAGTCTTGTCTGTTCCTTTGGCTGTTTGTCGGCCACCTGTTCGATTTCAGCCTCGTCTCCTTGAGTAGCTTCCGAGTGGTGAAGTTCGTCACATGTGTCGTATTCATGTCTACGCGCTTGGGCACTGGAAGGATGAAGTGGGAGGTTGACAGGTTTGCGAGGAGTGAAGAGTCCCGAAGAGCTTGAGGGGCGCAGTGTGACGCGAGGGGCTTCGAATATGAGACAGTCGCCTGGCTTGAACAGCGGGGCATCACTTCATGGGCCACAAGGCAAACACCAGCTTGTTTCTGCGACGAGTTTTTGCTGAGCTCTGACGTTGCCTGTAGAGACAAGAGTCCCCAGATTGAGGGCCACTCATGTTCCAAGCCCATCGGCGAAAATGCTTTAATCTGACCAGGTCGAGAGAGTCAGTCGAGAGACACAGAAGAAGGCGGTACAACAGTCCTGGTCGCCTTTAACTTGCATGGCACTTGTCACATCTCTGCTGCTCGAGTCCTCCAGGTCAGGGCATACTTCCAGACCCTGGACTTGGACATAACGGAGAGCACGGCACTGCAAATGGGCAAGCACAAAGAACATCCCTGTCAACTCCGCTTGCTGGATTAAGCCAAGTAGATCTAGATACTGTATACATGCCCCAGCCACGGTTCGTTTTGTGCCAGGTTCCATTTGCTCGATGACGGAGATGGTGAAGTAACGCTACACGAGTTTATCTCTGGCATACTTCGATGCAAAGGGCACGCACGTGCGATAGACCAGGTGGCTTTGCATACAGACATCAAGATGCTGGACAAGAAGATTTCCAGACTTGGGGAGGTGTTGGTCTCTTCTTCTGGCCGCAGATCCGATGTTGTGCCTCTGCTACCAAGAGGTTTGACAATGTAGGCCCTGCCTGTAGTGAGGAAGTATGAGGAAGTTAAACATCCTTTGTCTTCTTGTGTTTCTGGAGAGCTCCGTCTCTCTCTGTCTGTCTCTCTCTGTCTCTCTCCTCGCTTAGCGGTCAGGGATGTCGCAACCGGAAGTCCACACCATACCACAGTCGGACCGGGAGCTGCTCCGTTCGGTTTCAGCATGGCGGAGTTGTCCCCGCGTGCTCGAAGCAAAGACACGCAGCTCCGCCTGTGTCTGTGTGCCATCGCAAAGGAGAACCGAGCGCCGAAGTTGAGTAGTCATAGTGGCGAATAGCTGCCCGCGAATCAGCCTCCCGCAGCTTCTAGCATACTCGATCTTACCCTTTGTGCAACCTGGGGGCCCCTGCTAAGGTATCAGATCGCCATCTGCGCGACAGCCATGCAGAACTACTCTGCATGTTCAATGCCAAGAGCATGAGCAAGGAGTATCTGGGCTGAGGCCACCCGCAGTAGATGAATTTGCAAGGACAGGAATGCCCAAGCCCCCTCATCATTCCATTCACCGCAAGCACGAGAGCGCAATCAGTAGGCCTCTTCACCTGCAGCAGCTTGGGAAATCTTGTTGCCATGGGGACAGATTTTCCAGTCGTTCTAAAAAGAAAGACATGCACGTGCTTGAAGCCGTGCTTCACAGTTTCTGTTCGCAAGGGAAGTTGTGCTCGATCCGTACAGGTGCAGCGTGTGTTACTGGTACCGGTTTAGAAAGATTTAGAAATTCCATGCGAGCCCGAAAAAATCCGAAGTACATGTTTCACCAGAGCAGGTTCAGATTGGGTTGTGTCCCATCTGGCTGCAGTCAAGCCAGTCGAAGACTGTCTGCTTCCTGTTTAGCCTAGTCAGCCAACCCCGTTCTCAGTGGCCAGAGGCTACAGTGTCCACGTTGCCAGCGGCCTGGGGTTAGCACTTTTACCAGGTATTGCACATGGGCACTGACCAACGCAAGCCCACGGCCCACGGCATAATACCGTCAGCCACACACACACACAAACGCGCGCCACTGCAAGAAGTTAGTCGTTGCTTGGTCGAAGCCATCAACCTCAGGCTACCTTCGGATCAAGCACGCAGACCTCTCCACTGCGATGCGACGAATGGGGCGCATCTGCCTAATTGGTTCAGATACGTGTAGGGGAAAAGCTGACTGATCATGGTTTATATAGATCACATGCTGCGACTAAAGTGACATGTGGCTTCTGTTCTGCTTCTCGCTGTCATCATGTGCACTGGGTGATCCACGGCAAAGTCTGCTGTGTGACCTGATGGAACGCTCAGTAAGCTTGCGATCGCTTTGTCTGGCTGGCGCCAAACCGTTCCTGTCCGCTGGTTGGTCATTATCCTGGTGCGTCGCCTTGCTTGTCTTGCCCCACGACCACTCCCATGTCTATCAAGTTCCTAGGAAATGCACATAAACTGTATGGGCCTCGACCATACTGCCAACTTCTCGGTGGTAGAAAGGTGTTTCCATACGCGGAGCCATTGGTCCTGCTCAGTGGCCGGACTCCCAGCAATGTAGAGAGCAGGGTCAGGAGTTGCCAGTACTGGTAGTTGTTTGCCACTTTGCATTGCACGCTGAAATGGGTTCCGCAAGACTTGAAGAAGAGAGTTGCTTCTTGAGTGCGTGACGGTTTGAACGGTGCATGCCGAGGGTGCACCTGCTTTGAGACCATGCCAATGGCCCAAGGCCATGTTCACCTGCTTTTCATGCCTTCTCATGGTGTGGCACACCATTGTCCTGCTGCTGATGTTCTGCCACGGCCTCGATGAAAGAACAATGTCAGTTTGATAGCTTGACCTGCCACCTTCCAGCACTGATGACAGTTACGAGTAGCTGGCTCTGAGGCTACGACTACGATTCGAAGCAGGCACGTTCAGGTTTGTACACGCAGTGATGAGTGGGCAGATGTAACTGTGCAACATGCAGAGTGAATGATGCTCCACAAACGATTCTGGCGTCCCTGTGCCGCTGTTGAACGACCCCTCCGGAGTGAGGCGGGGCCAAGCGAGCTTGTGGCCAGTTTTTCCGAGGCATTTGCCGTGCGATTCCTCATGGTCTCGTCTGGCATCTTTGTTGTGCGGGCCTTGGTTTACATGGCGATGACCAGCATGTCATGCTGAACTAAATCATCCGCAAGCGGGCTTCGAACCCACAAATGCCTCTAGGTGGCAAATTGGGCCTTCTGGCGAGACTTCGCGCCGAACTTGGATTAGTTTCAGCCTGCCGTCAGAACACGCTCGCGGCAGTCTTCCAGCATGCACTGCCATAGTCCACAGCTCCTTCTGCTTTTCAGGTGCGGAACTATCGCGATTCTCAGGATGAGGAGAGGCTGGAAGCTTACGGCAGAAGGGCTGTTAAAAGACACGTTTCGAGTGGTATCAAAAGACCCCGGTGCAGCTTGCACACTGGCCACGAACTCAGGCTAGATTTTGTGGGTCTGTACAAGCTCCAGCTCTTATGCAAGATGTACAAATCCAAGGCCGTTTTTTGATTTGCGCAATGCAGAGCGCATTTCAAATTGAGTGGTTCCAGGTCATCACTTCGCACAAGGTAGCTGATTTGCGTGCTGCATCTGGCAGTGAGCCCTTATCTTGTGGAGCCGGCATGCTTTGTGGTGCGCAGCTAGGTAGACACCCGCTGAAGCTGCCGTCCTTACTTGGCAAACTTTACGACAGCTATGCCTTGAGAACGATCGGCAAGTGCTACAACAGCCTGCATGAAACACCCACGCACACAAACAAACAGATGAAGCCGTGCCAGGTACAGTTTGCCTTGAGGCCAGGGCTGCAGCATGTCGATGCTGCAGTAAGTTCGGGCTCCTGCCCCGTCGCGGAGATCAGAGCTCGGCTGGTGATTCGCGCATGATTCCTCAGGATTTTGATGACTCTGAGGTCGTCGCGAAGCTCCCATGTGCCTTGTTGGATTCTGGCGAGAGCAGTTGGAGTCGTAGTTTTTTTTTTTTTTCTGGTGGGCGTCGTTTGCCGACGTAGTGACGCAGTGTTTGTTGTCCAACACTCTCATGTGCTGACAAAGATTTTAACAGCTGATCACTTCGTGCTGAAGCATCTCCGAGAGAGTGGCAGAGGAAACCCCACATCGAGAAAGCTTCAGCGCTGAGCCAAAGATTGTCGTTCGGACAGAATGCCAGCACCAGCTTGCGCGCTTGGGCCGATTCGCACATGCTCAGCAAAGAGGTGAATGGGAGGACGAAATGGGTCTGGAGATGTTGGAGAGGACACAGAGTCGGGCTTCGAGAGAGCAGCCGTGCATGGTGGCAGAGTCCCCACAGCCATGTGCCCTGTCAGAGATAGGTAGGTAGGTAGACAAGGAGATATACACACACAAGCGGTCTATGGGTTCTGGAATGGAGAGGCCGGGGACCAAAGGGAATTGCCTAGCAATTACCCGTAAAAGACGGATCAGAAGAAGAAGAAGCACATTGCCCGGGTTCTGCGTGCACGGCTAGGTGGCCATTGCTTCCACACGGCTTGCATAAACAAGTGGGTCATCGAGGACAGGTGCTGAAAAAAGGATCAAGCATGTGCATGGCCTCCTAGTTAGTAGCAGTCACGGTGACGACTGTGAAGGACTGGCGATGTCCGTTTCGGTGCTCTCTGGAAGTGCCAAGGCTCCCGAAGCCAGAGATCGGCTTGTAGTTTGGCAACTGGTCCTCCTCCAAATGTCCAGTGCGCCACAACGACTTATATGCACGCCGCCGTCCAAACACATGCGAATCACAGCTGGCACAAAGTGTCTCCATATCAGACAGGATGACTCTGGCAAGGAAAGACTTTGATCACAAAGCATGTTTCTAGAAAGATGTTTGCATGCTCACAGGCAGGACTCGAAGCGCCCGCCAGAGGCCTGGCTGGCGAGAGCTGCCGAGGCCGCTCGCACTGGCGATCTCTCTTGACTTGCGATGTTGTTGTTGTTGGTACAGAAAAACAGCAGCCCGTACCGTAGTTGTTGTTAATTAGAAGCAATTGGGAATGCTTCTGACGACCGCACAGGGTGGCTGTAGAGTTTTGGGAAATGCAATCCATGGTGTGCGCAGCATCTGCCCCATGATAGAAATGCAGTGTAGGCGGGGTGGTTGTTGTAAGGAAGGGGGGGGGCAAAACAACAGACGGGGCTCCAGTTTTTGTCTCTACCAGCAGGTAGAGACAAAGACCGTATTGAAATCAGGACTTTGTCTCTACCTTCTGGTAGAGACAAAGCTGCGGCCCCGTCGGTTGAATTGATCTCCCCCCTTACAACAACCGCCCACATTACAACGCATTTCCACCCCAGGTATGGGAATCTGCGAACTCCAGACGGGATTCTCATGTTTGAAAGGGCTTGTCTGGAAGGTTGAAGCGTTTGCATGTCGAACTGTTCAAGGGGGATTTATGGAGGACTGACGGGTTTTATCTGATGTTGAGGGGCTTTAGCGGGGATTTGAATGGCTGTAATGGGATGCTGAGGGGTTTTTAGTGGGTGTGATTTTGAAGGTGGGGGTAGAAAAGGTTTTGATGGTGTTTAGGACTTGTTTCATATCATTTTGTAGCATTTGGAACCGGATTTAGAAAGATTTCAATGCTTTGGACAGCACATAGCCGTAGAAAGCGGTAACGTCCACACAAAATCCTTGCAAATACACACAAACCCACGAAAATACATTCAACATTTCTTTCAAATACATACAAAATCCATGGAAATTCATAACAACCCATGGAAATACGTAAGAACCCATGGAAATAGACACCAATTCCTTGCAAATACACACGAAATCCTTACAAACACATGCAGAATCCCTGTAAATGCACAAAATCCATCAAAATTCGCACCCAATCCTCGCAAACCCACACAAAATCTTTGCAAATCCACAATCCTTGGAAATGAGCTGAAAATAGTGAAAACCCTTTGCAAAGCATTCAAACCTATACACCGTGGGCACTGTGTTGGTGTTGTAGTTGTTGTTGGCTCGGACCACCTATAAACGCGCGTTTCGCATGTGCCAATTCCACCGGTATTTGCAGTGTTTTGCGTGGGTCACATGCCGAAAACACCACTGTCAGCGGTGGTTCCGGCGTGTCCACTTTCCACGTTTCTAGTGGCGCCTGAAATATTGGTATTTGCGGTGTTTTGTGTGGTTCACTTGCCGAAAACACCACTGCAATCGGTGGTTCCGGCGTGTCCACAACAGCGCATCTATTTCCAAGACCGAATGACGTCCATGGTCTACTGCGGTTCACCTGCCGCATCCGGCGTGTCCACAACAGCGCATCCATGTCCAAGTCCTAATCACGTCCATGGCCTACCGCGCGAACCATGATCACGTCCAGGTCAGACCATATCCATTGCCGCAGAGCATCCATGGGCCAACCATGATCACGTCCAGATCAGACCATATCCATTGCCGCAGAGCATCCATGGGCCAACCATGATCACGTCCAGATCAAACCATATCCATTGCCGCAGAGCATCCATGGGCCAACCATGATCACGTCCAGATCAGACCATATCCACTGCCGCAGAGCATCCATGGGCCAACCATGATCACGTCCAGATCAGACCATAAGACCTAATGACGTCCATGGTCTACCGCGATTTCGAAACTGCGCATCCATGTCCAAGACCTAATGACGTCCATGGTCTACCACGATTTCGAAACAGCGCATCCATTTGGAAGACTTAATGTTCTCGAGGCGCCCTTCTCGCAGAAGCGGATTGGGTGGCTTGGTAGCTGCAACCCCTTCCGCCTTGAGTTCGAAAGAAGGGAGCTGATGCCGCCCTGAACCCTAAACCCTACTCTTCCAACTCTAAACCCTAAACTTCTGTTCGCTTGCCTTCTGTAGCAGGGGCTCTTTCGGTGTGTGCCGTTTTTCCCACACAGGCCACGTTTTTTGCTTCCTCTGCAAAAAAAAGAGAAAACGCGTAAAGTTCAAAAGACTGTGCGGAGGACGTCTCGCGCGAAATGGGCGTTTTTGATGCCGGGAAGGGGGGGGCGCGCGTGCATGCAGCAATTGCACGTGCAATGAACACAAACAGACGTCTATGTCAGCATGTGCTGTTTGTCCCACGCAGGCCACGTTTTTTTGCCTACCTGCACAAAGACAGAAAATCAACACACGCCTGCCTTCCAGCCGCGCGCGCGTTTACAGGGCGTCCGCGCGTTGTTGTTGTTGTTGGTGGTGGTGTTGTTGAGGGGTAAAACAACATGACGGGGCTCCTGTTTTTGTCTCTACCTTTTGTACAGTCAACAAGCAGATATATGGGTTGATGGGGCTGCAGCTTTGTTTGTACCTCCTTGGTGTTGTTGTTGTTTATTGTTGTGATGATTGCTCTTGTGATTCGTGCACGACTACTCTCTTGAAAAGGTCGCAAAAGCTCCTTCGCAGGACCTTGAGTTTTAGACCCAGCTGGGCGGGGATGTGGGAGGAGGTGCAGGAGCGGAGGGATCGGTAGACAAAGGAGTCTCAGATGATCCGTTCCTTTCCGGTGGCCGGGTGGTAGCTCATGCTGTACGGTATTTGCCGCCGAAAGCACGGTCAACTCTGATAGATGCGCAGAGGCCTCTCTGGCCGATAGCCCAAAACAGCAGACCCAAACCCACAACGTCGGGCATCGTCAGCTGCTTGATTCGTGAGCTTTCATCTCCCCCTTGGCACAGATGCTATCGTCGTTGTCATTTGTGCTGCTGTCTTTGCCGAGCGTTTGGTGGTGCCCCACGTCTTTCACCGGCTGAGTTCCGTTGATGGCCATGTTGCACTTGTCGCCGTATTCCTGCCAAGGGGGTGTCGAGCTAGCAAGTACACAGCTCCTCACAGTCTGACCTTACCGACCTCGGGCAGGAACTTGAAGGCACTATGCCACTCTGCGTTATGAGGTAGATGAACATGAGGTCTCTGTCGCCCAATGGAGTAGACATGAAATAGACAGGGCGCGCGGCGTGCCCCATCAGAGCCTTCACACGTCCAGCAGGTCAGCATCATTCCAGAACCAGACCTCGAGGCATCCGGGACGGACTGAGAGGTCTCTTCCTCTCACTACTATTCCATTCACATGCCATGGCTGTCAAGTGAATTCAGCATCGCCTCAACTCACGCTTTATCGCAAGTGCACAGGCCGCAAATCGGCAGAGGACAGCGCTTCGCCTCCGTTGTTTGGTAGAAGAGTGGAGTCGGGAGTGGTTTCGGGAGGACAATACCATGATTATGAACACTTCCAGCGCGACTCGCCACCAGCTTACCGAGGTTCAGAAGTTCGATCACAGGAATAGGCATCTCCAGCTGTGGACGTCGTGTTTTTCAGCAGAGGAGTCTTCATGAAGTTGTGCACCTGCAAGAGAGATGCACCTCTCCGTGTTGGCAGCACTGGCACTCAGCTGTTCACTGCAGGTTTCGAGGCCGGCCCATGCAAAAGTCAAAGGCGCCTGGTCACAGAAGAAGCGGAAGACCGCTGTGCCTAATTTGTTTTCCAGGAGCCAGCAGCCAAAGCACCAGTTTAGGTGGCAATGTGTTCGCAAGCACATGAAACTCGAGTCGCCCATTTTTGAAGTGTTTGGTGAAGTGCTGGCTTGGAGTTGTGCTGTTCGCATGTATGTGCCCGAGCAATGGCGAGGCCGTTGCGCGCACAAGCCATGACTAATTCAGTAGTTAGGCATTGAGGACCTCCTGTGGAGGCCAGGCTTCAATAATAAATCAGATGGAGCCAACTAGAGTCAAAATCGTCTCCCTCACACCTGGACTCCACGTGGAGTGCTGCTTTCGTTTGCTTCGCAGGCTATTGCGACCGCTTAAACTGCGACACGGGGCCTTTGAGCAAGCAAGCCACATCCACGATGTGCACGAGAGCGGACTTATTTTGAGAGAGCATGTGAAATCTCCATGTGGACTGGCACCTGGCCTCGTTGCTAGCAAGGGCCTGCACTGGTTGGAATGCAGCTGGAACTGCCCCTGTGCAGGAGCCATTCGGCTCAGTTCAAGGATTTCAGCTCGGCATGCTTCGAGACTTACATTATCCACAGAACTTGGACACTGGGTGGCTCCAGACTGCCCAAATTAGTGCACGGACATCCGTGCTGCTAAGCAGGCCTCTTCAGCTGTTGGTGAGACCTCACACTGTCCCACGTGAAGAATATTTCTTGGACGCAAGTGCAACGAGCCAGAAGAGATCGCAGCATCACAGTGGAAGGGCTGAAGCAAGGATGCTCGTCCTTTCTGCGACAAATTCGCAGCGGGGTCATGCAAGTGAGCGCTAATGCAAGTCACAGAAGGTCGTGGTCCATCCCACGAGTGCAGGTGTAGCAGCCCGGTTCAATGGCTGCTCCAAGCCTGCATAATTCAAACCCCTTAGGTTTGATGTGAGGGTTTTGCACCATGCGTGGCACAGCCAGGCAGGGTGTGGCCACTGCCCACTCCGACCAATCAACAACAGGATCAGAAAATTGGATGAAATTATGGGGGGCCTTGAGATTCAGGAGTTTTGTTCTATCATATAAGCATGAAGCATAGACTTTGAAAGCGAATTCTAACTTCTTTCTGACGCCCACTCATTCGTTCTCCAGCCGCCGAGCGATTTAGTTTTTTTCTGACCCTCTCCGGCACGGTGCGGACCTACAACATAAGAGGTTCGGAAGGCAAGCTGATGACGCTGCCAAGAACGAAAGCCTCTACAAGAGAGGCATGTTCCAATGCACAGGGCAAGCGCCAGAATCGCCAAGCCTCAGCTCCCTCGGCCTCGACCCGACCTGATTTTCAAACACTCGCCCCGAAAGCCGACAACCTGAAGAAGACAGGTGTTTCTGTACCCTTGCGGAAAGGCTTCCCCTGTGCTCACAGAGGTGTGTTGCCGTCACATCGAGAAAGACTTACGTTCTCATTCCGGGAAGGCCTTATTTTATATAGACATGTCACCTCACGGGAGCTTACAAGAATGTCAATCGACCTTGCAAACTTATGCAGAACAGGCTTTTGCTGTCTCCTGTGTTCGGTGCCATTCATTCCGGCGACCCTTTTTCGTAAGTTGATCAGGATGGATTGCTTCGTCAGGGCTTCATGCCAGCACGATAGAGCTCGATCCATTCCCATCACGAGAGCTGCGAGAAGGTCTCCAGGTGCAGAGACAAGCGGAGATGGAAAAGCAAGCTGTGCATTGCTGTGAGCACTCGCTCTTGCATCAGACCTTGCCGTCCCCACAACATCCGATCTAGTTTCCGACTGAGGGCTTATCCGAGGGTTTATGGGAGAGACTATAAGCTAAGCTTTACACCTTGGCACTGTACGCGCAAGTATCTGGCAGTTTGGAAACACAACCGGGCAAGTGACACCATGCACAGCAAACAACCAGGCAAAGAGATCTAGTTGCCTGCTTACAAATATGGCTTCATCTTCTCAACGCGGAAAGGCCCGAAGCGCCGATTTTCTGAAAGTATGAAGCTTCCCAGCTTACTTAGCCCTCCTTGCTTGCATGCCGCGGGAGGCCTTGAAGCTGGCCAGCTTCGTTTGTGCCTGGCAGCTGGCACAGCTCGTAGGCCTTGCAAGGGCTCTGGGAGGTTTCAGACAGATTTCCCGACTCCTGGTGGACTGCTGCACAGGCTCTGCCTTCACGTTGCGGCTGCAACAGTCGCCAAAGGCCCCCAGCTCAGCCAACGCAATGCCCGAAGTATGACACATGGCATGTAAACGACCTTCCTTGCCTTTTGCCGGAAGGTTCGCATTTTGAGAATATGTCTGCCTTGTTGAAGCGTCCCCTGAGAGCTGTCAACTCAATCGAACATTATCGAACCCCCCCAAACCGGAGAGGCAAACTGAAGAAGCCGCTACCAGGGGGGTCTAATGGGTTGCTTTGCCTTTCCAGATTTGTACCAGCAGGGCCAACAGCACGAGACCATGGCAGCAAGCAGGAGTTTCCAGACCCAGATCCGTTGTGCAGGCAACAGCTTTGCGAGCGACACTGGTTGGTGAAGATGGCCCGGCGCATAGGTAGTGGAGAGACTGTGGCCCAACCGAGAACCATGTCTTGCAAGAGCTGGCAGCTAGCACCCCGGTAGCCAAGGCAGCTGTTGGATACCGCATGCCAGCCGCTTGATCAGAACAGTCCTAAGGCTCTACATTCGAGCGGTTGACAACAAAAAGCAGCACACCCCAGGCCTGGTGGCACCTGAGGCTGTTTTGATTGTTCACCTACACAGCTGCACACTGGTCTGAAATTTCAGGCCACCAAGAGGCCACGACAGGCATCAAAGGAGCAGGAGCCGGGCCGACAGAGTGACTACTATGACGGTGATGTTGCTGGTGATGGTGATGATGACTATCGCCATCACAACGAGTACGGTGATACTAACGCGCGTCAAAGATGATGGTGGTAGTGGGGCTGATGACCCTGACGACGACATCGCATCATCATCATCATCATCATCATCGTCATCTCATCACCATGGCCAAGAGCCACCATCGCCATCATCTTCATCATCAGCATCATCATAAGAAGAACGCTTGTGGTGACAGTGATGGCTTCTCAAGGCAGGAACCTAACATCACATGCATGTCCATGAGGTGATACCATGTGGTTTCGCAGCCTTCGTTCTGCTCCTTGCGATTGGGGCATATCAGCCGGCTTGTCTGTATCATTGTGGACAGCACGGTTCCAGCCTGCTTGCCAGCAAGCACAAGATCAAGTTGGGCAGTGTCGGAAATCATGGCAAATGCAGCGCATGTTGGAAGACTCCTGGCACATCCGGATCTGGTTCGTCTTGAATCCATCCTCGCATGGAGATGTGCAGGAAGAGCCCATACAGCAAGACTGGTATGCCTGTGCCTCGCCGATGTCGCACGGAATCATGTCGATTGCGGTTTTGCAGCCGTCGCAGGTTGGTACCATCAAGTCCTACTTTCCAGAGCAAGGCCTGTGTTGGCACTCGAAGGTGTTGGCCAGCACAGGAAAACCCTCGGCCAGGCTTCGGGTTCATTGAGTGCCCGGAGCTTTTCGAGTTGCATCAGGTCGGAGACGATGGAAAAGCACAGTGATACTTTGTCAACACTCGCACAGCTGCGAGGCGGATGTGTTCCTGCACAAAAACCAGGCCTTGTGATGCCGTGTGCACGTGCTGGCGAAGCATGCTGGCGCAATTTCGAAGCTCGCACCTGAAGGTGGACCAGCACTTGGGGCCCCAGCCTTGGCTATCCTGAGCAAAAGTTGGACACGGTGTTTGCTCGACCTGAGGAAGAGAGCTTTCCCAGGCCGGGACGGTGAGGGGATGCAGAGTTGCGAGACCGGCTGTGAGTGTTTTGGTCAATGTTCGATGACTTGGCTGCGCCTTTCAGGCGACAAGGTCCGATTCCAAGTCGGCATGAACAAGGCAAGGCACCGACCATGAGTTCAGGGCGAGAGAATTTGGGCAAGGCACCAAGGCAGTGTGCAATGTGCAGGCGAAAAAGCCCCAGGCCAGAAATGCCGTGCACCCGGCCTGCCTGAGTTTCTCCACCACCGCATCACCCAAGTAGGTGAGGATAGCAGGATTTCGTGATTTCCGCGAGGTTGCCCGATTTGTCGGCGAATCCGCTGACACAGGGTCGCATCCTCACTCCCTTTGGCCTTTTCCTTCAGGTTGCTGGATCTGTCATCGGCCTCCCGGCCCTGTTGAGGTCTTGGGTGGATGGCAACAAGACCTATGTTGCCGACTCGGTGGCCGAAGTCACATCGAGCATCTGGCATTCAGGATTGTAGTCAGCAAACACTCATGCAAGCAAGACCCACTCAAATAGTGCAAAAGGGGATGGCTTCTGGGCCATGTTGGGCTGCTTGTGAGGTTGGCCGTGTGAAGGAGTACTGGCCCGCGAAGGGCTACGGCTTCATCGCCCCCTGTCCAACGCGTGAATTTCTATGAGTCCGTTTGAGTGGATTGGACGACATCTTTTCGTCACGAGCAGTCCCACCGTGACAACTGCTCCTGCACAGTGCAGCTTGGCATGCCTGTTGAAGCAACACAGCCCACAGGCACACAACTTGTGCCAGAGACAATAACAGTACCAATAACCAGACCGCTGGCACATGGCGTCACATGATAGCCTTCGCACACCAGAAATGGTCGGCTTGCCCACCCAAGGCTTGCGAGGAGATCAGAGGCGTGTTCCAGAGCACGCGACTCAGGACACATGCCAGCTTCATGCCGAATGTTGAAGGGCGTGATGGTACGATGTGAGACGCATGGACTGCGTTGGCATACACTTCGTGACGCTGGCGCGGAACAGCCTGCTTTCACCTACATCTAGATACAGCCCCGCCGACATCGCAGACGTTCGCGAGCGCCACAACACTGCTTCATCACTTGTGTCGTTGCTCCAGCTGGTCAAGTGCCAGTGACACTGCCGGGCAGCTGAAGCTTGAAAAAGTTCCAAGCTGCGGCCTGGTCGCCCAAAAGGACCCGTGCAAAAACATTGCCAGTCATTACCCAGCTGCTCGTCTTCACCACATGTTTCTTGCTTGAGGCGATGTCTTCCTGCACAAGAACCAAGCCGAGGAGACTGCTGCATGCGGTGTTCTTCAGCCTTGACAACCGTCAGCGAAGCAGGGCGAGAGCTCCGCTTTAGCGCTGCGGGTTTTGGTTGCGACTGCAGACCGAGCGGCATTGCTCCCACAAAGACGTGCACTACCAAAACACGGACCCAGACAAGTCAAGAAGAAAAAGCGAAACAAAGCCAACGAACTATGTTCTTCTCACGGGTGGGAAAAACATGTTCTGAGAAGTCCCCATACTGTACTTGGTTAATCTTGACTGAGTTCCATGGGCTTGTTGGTCGGATTCTTACCCTGAACCTGCAAGCTACGAAGCTCCTCACTACAGCCCTTTTCGGGGCGAAACCTTTGATTGGAGGAAGCCAATCTCCAAAAATCGAACCTGGTGACTTTTTCGGTGGAGGCCTTGAGGTTCAGTCATGAGTGGGAGTTGTTTTTGCTTTTGGCTGTGTTACGCCCCTTGCCAGATCAACAGCAAGGGCCGGCCACAAGCCAGAAATGCTGGCTCCCCACTATCGTGCCCGGAAGAGCTGAGAGCTGGGTGGTAGCCATATGAATGTTGCCAACTCGTTCTGAAGCGGAAACAAGGTCGAGCGTGTCTCGGCGCCGTCCTATGCCAGCAACATGCCTGCAAGCCAGACTCCTTTCTAGGCTTCAATCAGATTTTCTTGTCCGTCCTTTCGCCCAGCAGCACCGTAAGTGCCATGGATGGGCTGCGCTAAATCATTGCAAGACGCAGGTCGGGAGCCTTCCGCACCAGCAGAGGCCTTGTGAGTGCTACGTGTTTTGGCTTACTGCAACAGCTCATTGACACTCGCTTGGCGAGGCGGACGTTCAGATGGAAGATGCGTGAATGCTGCTGAACAGTGTAGCGACAACCCGCCAGCCACAAAAAGCGGAAAGTCAGATAAAGCTGCTTGACAGGTTAGAGTTGCAGTCGGATCCTCAAATGCCGTGCTGGCAGGCGGTAGGGGGCAAGTTGTCTAAGACAGGCATGCTCTCAATGAGGGACTGCCGAAAACCAGTTTTCGCTCTCGGCTTGGTGATGAGCCCAGGCCCAATGCGAGTTCCAGCCTGCCGGCTCTGCGAGCCAGTCGTAGGTAGCAGGACTTGGCCGTGGCTCAGTTTTGCAAGCGCAAGACGAGGCATCAGCTCATGGCTGTTCGATCGGCAAACGGCTGAAATGCTTGAGCGGTTTTACTTCGTGCATCTATTCCACACCATCAAAGGGCGACTTTCCTGACCCAAGAATAGTGCCTTGGAGGAAGTAACTGGATCCTCAAGGCTATTAGGTCACCAGGCCCTAGGCAACAGTTTCACTTCAGATGCTCCCGATTTCGGGATGATGACGACCCGCATCGAAGTTCCAGCAACTCTGCCGCCGTTGTTAGTTCTTGCCTGACTGTTGGGAGGGGTTCCACCATGGCACCGGAGCTTGTGGCAGAAGCTAAAAGCTCCGTCTCCAGGATCGAGAACTTTGAGGCACTCTCTACGAGACGAAGTTGCGCTTGTTTCGTGCCCTGAAGCGCTTCCATCCTATGCAGGCCTTCTTGTCGAAGGAGCTGGCACAACTGCACTCGCGCCTGCTGAGTGCCCATGCAGCTTGGTGCATGTTGTTGACTGGACCCCTTTGGCTGGCAGCCCGTCTACTGACGTCGGCATGAAGGCACTATACAGGTTCGGTTTCTGAAAGACCGACTTGCGTCCATCCCGCCGATTCAGTAGCTTTCTGGCCGGAACCTTATTACCGACATGAGACAGCCCCCCACGTTGAACTTTCCGCGACTAGCATTTACAGGGAATGACAAGGTGGATTCACGGATGGCAACAGCTGACAGGTGGACGGTTCTGATATCAACTGAGGAGTCGCTGGCGCCTGTCTCGCCCTCCACACGGAAACAAAGCGAGGAAAGCGAGATTGAACAGACTCTTGGCACGAAGTCAGACGTTCGAAAGGCGGTATTGTCACAGTGGCTTAAACTGCATGTACTGAAGCATTCGAGTCGCTTGGGACAGCAGAGCCACCCCCGCTGCCTGCGAACCCCGTTACCGTGGCATGTTTCGAGCGGTGGAGAAAAGCCTGTGCAAGGACGTTCTGCCAGCTGCGGGCCTTGGCGACACCGACCACGGCTGGCGGAGAGGAGTTTTGGCGGGCGGGGGTCCGGAGCATAAAGACCACGTTGCGAGCCAAAGTCACAGCCACTCTCGCGTCCTGGGTTGTGCCACTGCAGGATGCCCATCTTGAGCCTGCCATGCCCCCGCCACTGTTGGAGGACATTTCTGAGCCCGGCCTGCAGTTTGGAAGGTCTGAGCACAAAGAGATGCAATAAAAATACTCATTCGTGGCCTGCCTCTGCTGCTTCCCAGGACCGGACAGAGAAAGATACCTTCCCCGACTGGGCGGTGTCCCGCTGGCAGGACATTGTCGAGAAGCTCCGAGCCAGCCCTTCGTCGTTCCCGGATTTGTCGGGGTCTTCGCATGTGGTGCTGGTGCGTATTGGGCCAGCGCTGGTTCTTCTGTAAGGATGGGAAGCAGAAGAGCCTCAAAGTCCGCACAGCTGCACGGGGAGACAGTCGCGAATGAGGCGCCGGCCTTCCTGCAGCAGCCACTTGCAGTGAAGCAGCGCCACAAGCACTTGGTTTGAGGGGATGCCTTGCCAGACGCCTCTTGTGATGCTACTACACTGTGTAAGATTCAGTCAACGACCGTGTTGTAGTCGCACGTGCAGAGCGAGAAACTGGAAGAACCACACAGCCTCCACACAGCATTAGCATGCAAGTTCCGGACAACTAGACGAGCTCTTGGATGTCAGGGTGACTTGGCGACTCCAGGGTGAGTCGACACTGTGGGACGTGACTTGGACAGCCTGAAATGGCTAATGCTTCATGCGACAGTATGCCAGTAGCTATGAACACAGCAACAGTGAAGCCCGCAGATGGCACGTAGAAGTTTTCGTTCTCCGGCACAAAGACAGCCCCTCCACTGCAGCTGACCCTTAATCTATGTTTATAGGGTATAGGTCCAGGTTATATGAGCGCCATGCGTGCAAGAGGCTCTGGGCACGTTGTTCTCAGACCTGAGGCCTACTCGAAACAAGGTGGGAATGCTTCGGAAACGACTGTATTGGTGTTGCCCTGCCTGCAAGAGAAGACTCTTTATGATGTTGTGTCTTGTCACTGTGTAGGCTCCATCGACTTCAATGGTATCCTCGGGAAGGAGAAGGGCGACTCCAATCCCGACTTGCACGAGGTGTGTCACGCACATGTTTGGCAAGCTGTTACCGTAGACTATCCCGAAATCTTTTTTCGGAAATCGGCAATGCCGTCAAGATCATCGAGCATTGGTCGCCGACGAGAGCAGAACAGAGACTGCAGGTGGTTGTCAAAACGAGCACCGGCTGCAGCGCTTGCCTCGGATGTTTGGTCCTCCACCCGTATGGATGGCCGAAGCTCCTCGGCTGCAGATCTGAGAGATTGCAGGGAGTCCAGAACTGGAAGTCCCACGAAGGTTTTCGTGGAGCATCATCCTGCTGCTGGCAGTGCTTTGGGACGCTGTGACGATCCCGCTGCAGCTGTTTGACCTTGGTGCCTTCTCAGCTACGCTCGACACCGTCAACACGGCGACCATCTTTTTCTGGTTGATCCTCTTTGACTGGCATTGTAGCTTTGGTTTCCGGTACCCCTGAAAGACTCCGCGATGCGACATTCCAACGTAGAGCCGTAGAGCATGCAAGCATTTAAGGCTAGCGGATATTCCGGTCAGCTGCTTCACCGCTGTCGACAGCGACGGCCTCCTGGACTTCCGGCCGCGCTCGTGCATCCGGGACTACACCAGGCCCCCAAGGCTTGAGGACTACAAAAGGCATCAAATCAACACAGTAGAGTAGCAGAAGCCGCAGTAGTGAAAGTGCTAGTCCCGCTACATACATCCACATCAAAAGAAGTGGAGGGAGAGGTTAGACAGATGCAGTGTCCAATCGCATCGTCAAGCACACGCTGGCTGGACTGCTGCAGTCCTAAATCAGGGCGACAGGGAGTTTGCGAGGTATAAGCCTTGCCAGCATCATGTATCAATTTGGTCATCATGTCCAACACCCCCAGAAGGCAAGATCTCTCTACCTTGTCTCAAGCATGCCAGGGGCTGGTGTTTGCCCGACGTGCTCATGGTTTTGGGAGTCTTGCCTTGAGACTTGCGCAGTGGTTCAAGGAACTTGCAAGCTTGCGCTCGGTCATGTGCATAGCGAGGAGATGTGATTGTGTCCATCGTGTCTTGGCTGAAATCAGAGCATCCGAGCTTGTCCAGCATGTCTTGCAAGAACAGGTTGGCGCTAACAGTGTTGCGGCTGCAGCTGGGACCCAGCTGCTTGGCTTATTCAGGTCGTGTGCGTCCCAACAGTCGCAGTTGGAAAGAATGAGTTGTGCTCACCATATCCGAAGACCTATCCTCCTTTGCCCCTGGCCATGAGCCTTCCCAGACTTGCCCCTGGCCCTACAAGCAGCTTTCATGCTGACCTTTTCGGTGTGTTGAAATGCGAGACCAGCAGCCACCTGCATGGCTGCAGTTCCGTTTTGCTAAGACCATGTAAGACAAAGCTTAGCTCAAAACTCGCGAACCAGGGGTCTTCGCGTCTCGCGGCTCATTCGTCTCTCTCGATTGGTGCGGCTGGTGCGGCTCTACAAAGCTTCAGCAGCTCGGCAGCAGGGGAGCCGTTAAGCCAATTAAAAGAATCAATGCGCCGGGGGGTCGCAGCTGCTAATTGAAACTCTCGCACGGACGGGCATTCACCTCTCCATATGCTCCGGTTCATCCCTATCCCCAGCTTCAGGCGACAGTCGAGTCGTTGGTCGACTACGTTCGTTCTCCGCTGATCGTGGTGTTGAGCCCCGGCTGCAGAATGATCAGAGTCATGCAAACACCATGTCAAATTACCCGTAGGAGAGAAATCGCAAAAACGCTCAGGATTGGCCTAGCCAAGCTGATCTTGTTCATTCTCTTTGCAACATGGCCGCGCTTCGCGGTAGCTGCCGGCGGTTTCGTGAGATCCAGCACATTCACGGGTATTGTAGTCCTACGGAAAGGGCCACACGAGTTTGGTCCGCTAAGATTGTGCTGCTGCTTGGTATTTCCTGCTTGGTCTTCCCTGGTGCCTCAAAGTTATAGACCATGCACCTGCATGTACCAGGTGAATCACTACATCGCCTGCGCATCTGGGCTAAGTGGCCATAGCACGGCATGTTCCACCTCGTGTCGCCAAAGTTTGCATGGCTGGAACTCGTGCAGCTCAGAGACTTCTTTGCATGCCTTGCTCGAGTGGTTCCGTCCCCCATTGCCAAACTCAGTAAAGCTAATCCACTTCATTCGTCTGCCGCGGTTTTGCCTGTTGCAGCAATTCAGACAGCCTGTGAGCCGCCGCTGCTGGTACGGGACTGTCTTCAAGCGTGGCACGCTGCCCGAACGTGTCCGCACAAGCTTGTTAGCTGAATCTTAAGCCCAGGCTTGGTGTGCGATGGCTTATTTTAGCCACATCTCTGAAGTAGCAATCCTTTTTTGCAATATTGCTGTTGAGTGTTCAAGCGTTTTGGATATTGCCGTGGTCTGGCCGTAGTTAGCATGCAAGCTGCAAGCTTGACTTGCAGCAGCCTCGGCTAGCTGTTTCGGGAAAGATGAGGTCAATTGCTTTAGTTTCGCGAGCTTTTGCGCATTGGCTCGAAGAAGATTGGGGCTGCTGGAAAAGACTGGCCCCAGGTGACGGTAGCCCTACATGGGCAGACGGACACGTGAAAGCTCCAGATGACTTCCGTGAGCTCTACGCATCTCGACTCCAGCTGCTGCATGCGTTGATGCGAACCAAGCCAACGTCACATGGGCAAGAGTTCCAGTCCAGTTTCGTGACTTGTTCACCATGCAAAGAGTGTATTCATCTGGTTTTTCGCAGGCCTTGTCTTTACACTGGAGCTTGACACAATTCACGCCATCCACGCAGGAGTTCCGAAACTGTGATGCAGGGTTGAGTGCACTGGTGACAGGGCAGATGGCAGACCAGCTGCTTCTACCTATATTTGCATCAGAGTCCAATAACCTGCTTCCATGTAGGTTTACGCCTCTTGTGGATGCGCTTGGGGAGGACATTGGGCCGTCCAACATCGGGGAGCGCATCTTCGCAGCCGGCGTGGTGATTTTTGCCTTGATCGCATCTCGGCATCGAGCGACAAACTGCGTGAAATGGTTGTGCAGATCGCATTTCCCTCCAGCCCTCCTGTTTGCTGTGAATCTCAAGGGGTCTTTAGTGCTTGAGACCGACCCACGGCATCGTAGAGCAGGTGATGTAGTCCCGCAGTTCTTTCCCCCCCACACACGCCGCAGCTGCGGCACAATACCAAGGGGCACCCAACCTGTGATCTGATAAGATCACCCCGCCCGGTAGGCTGCCAGCACAAAGTTTGCCGAAGTGCGCTGCAATCAAGGTGTTTTCCTCCTTCGTCAGCAGCATCACCAATCAAATGAACCAGATCCGCACCTGGAACTCCAAGACTATCGAGCTGGATGCAGTGCTGCGGCATTTCCTGAAGTCGCGGAAGATCTCTACCCAGCTGGGAGTTCGCATTACTAACTTCTTCAAGACACCTGGCAAGCAATTTTTCTTGTTCCAGTGCCCGGCTGTGATTGAAAAAGTTGCAGATCTTCAGTATGTCTTTTCACGGTGATGCTTGTTTCTGACCTGACCCGAAGCACACCCAGGGTCAGTCAGAAGCAGAAGGCAAAGACCCCACTCGAGAGCATAGCCTTTCTGGCAAGCCTACCAGTACCTCGGCCTGACTGATGCTTTATGGTCCTAGATCCTGGCAAGGACACCCCTGCATGTAGCTCATTGGATTTGCACTCGAGCGAAGGAAAGCTTGAAGATTCATTTGCACAGCGAGATATTCTTACCCGCCTTCAAGACTTCTGGCCTGTTCAGTTACTCGGCACAGAATTTGGAAAGCAAGCGCTGCAGCTTTGCAATGCTCGTTAACCACCGCCTGCCCTGTTGATCTTCAAGGTTAATCCGCTCATGCGGAGGCGCTACTTGTGCAGACGTGCAGAAACACAGACATGCAGAAACACAGACATCACACGCACGCACACATGCATGCAGAAATAGCAACGCACACTCAAAGACCGAGAGAAAGTGATACTAGTTATATCACGCCGGACGTGCTTGCTGACACAAGCTCCACACTCTTTTCCATCGTAGCATGGCAGTTACAGTCTAAGTCATACCGTTTCCCTACGTTTGCGCGTAGGTTTTGCACTCGCCTCATCCTTCTGTCTGTCTGTCTGTCCGTCTGTCAATCTGTTTGTCTTTCAGTCTGGTCTGTCAGTCTCATGTTTTTTTCTGTCTCTGTGTGTGTGTTTGCTCTGTTTCGTTGGCATTATGTAGTCTATGCTCTGCGAGCTAAGCCTTCACATGATTTCGCGTGCCGACTGCCCAGTCTGCGAGTTGGACTATTGCGAACATGAGGTCGTGTTATGAAAGTGGACTATCGCTTGCTGTCGAAGACCTGCAGCCGCGCATTCAAGGCCCCGACTTGCATCCTCCAGCCCACTTGTTGGCACATTGCTGCAACCATGCAAGCCAACTCTTCTTTACACGAGGAGCATTACTGCCCACCGGAGATCGATATCTTTATCGAAGGGGCCGCAGCACCAGGCAGAGCGGCAGCCACCTGCAAACACAGTGAAGACAAAAGATACGCAACAAAGTTTCCCGCGAGTGTACTGCACTGCAGCATCGGGGAGCTGCCATTTCCTCAGGCGTCCTCATTGTACACCGGGGTGAAATGATCTATCAGTTCCTTGGCTTTTGGTTCTTTGCACGAAGTTTCACAGAGACCGCGCAGATCCAAGAGCACCTCCATCGATTGAAATATTCAGTATTGCTGTGTTTGATCGAAGCGGTGGTGCTGAACGGCGCACCAACTGTCCTGGGGTACTTTGAATGGGCGCGACCTCGCTTGCAGCGATAGCACCAGAAATGAAAGTCAGGCCTCGGGCGCTGTCGCGCTTCACCCACCTCAGCGCTGCGGGAGTCTCGGAATTTCGTCAATCGTTGGCGTGCTTTCGGGTGGCACAAGCACGCTACCCAGGTCAAGCCCGTGCGACTGCAGAAGGGGCTTTGGATCTCGGAAGCATCGCTGTGGTGCGTGTGGTCCTATGCTGGCAGCCTGCGGGCGGAGACGGAGCCTGGTCTTCATTCTGCATGCACACTGCCCCGACCGGAAAAGAGTCTGGCTGGTCAGAAAAGGTACGCTGCGCCGGACCTGTGTCTGTAGCTGTCACTGATTTGGAGAGCCAGCTTGAAGCTCTACTGTCCTGCCGGCAATCAAATGCAAAAATTCCATTCGGCGAAGTGATGCTAGTAAGCGAACCGACTAAGTGTCACCAGTGTACGAGCCCGTGGAGCCGTGGAGTGAGTAGTGCTAATTGATTCATGAGTAAAGTGACGGAGTGAGCAACTGAATGAGCCAGTTTCACGAGTGAACGAGTGCGTGCATGCGTGCGTGGGAGGTTTTTTGCGTGGATGAGAATGGGAGAAGTTTGAAAGCAAGACAGCAAGTCAGCTAGAATGAATAAGATTAGCGAGCGCTGCAACGGCATCTATCTTGCGCGCATCGGCAATAACGGAAGAGCCCCTCAGCAGAGGCCTGTGACTTTCACCTTCTGGACTCTGACGCCTTCAGCAGAGTTTGCCAGACTCTGGGCAAGAAGTGTTTCCTGCTCGTAGCTTGTCTTGTCTTGCACTTTCGTTGGACCCCCTGATGGCTCTGAACCTCAGGAGCCACGGAGGCGCACTGGTTGCGATCTTGCGGAAGTTGGCTGCCGCTGCCTAAGCATGTGGAGATCACTGACCAAGACATACTTCCATTAAGAAACTTTCGAACGGCTGCGCTCCTGTTGAGTCTGGTCGCCGCTCGCATTTCTGCGCAGATTGAAACGATCGGTTGCACAAACAGGTTGGCCCGGCTGATTTGCATGGAAAATTCTAGAGTCAGCCGGCCAAGACTTGGACGGAGAAGTGTCTTGATTCCTACATCTGCTTGAAGATAAACTCTTGACGTGCTCATTTGCTATCCTCCAGTGGTGGCAGCTCTGCAGTAGCCCGGCTCGCGGCTGCTAGGTTCTCTTCATCAACTACATGGAGGACGTGGGTAGTTCACTGCTGCAGCTGGCGATCCGTGCGCGTGTGCAGCACACAATCCTCGGTGCATGCCGCAATTCAGATGTTCCTGTCCCGTTTCTCGCCTTCTCTGTCCTACTTCTACTGACCTTCTTGGAATGTCTGGCAGGAACGAGCACAGGAGTCAAAGCCGATCACCGACATGTCACCTGCCTGTATCTTTGTCCATGCATGTGTACATATGAATTTTCCTGGAGTTACTGAGCGGTCTCGAGCCAAGCTGAGATACGACTGAGGCCGCTGTCTGATGAAGAGTGGGAGTCGTTGCTCGACCGCTCCGACAAGTTGCTCGCTGCAGAAAGGTGACTGAAGCAAGTCTGTTACTTGCGTTAGGTTTCGCCATCCCGATACTACCCCGAGTAGTCTTCAGCTGTCACCATTGGGCCGCACATTCGCATCGTTTCCGCTTTGCATGTCGTCGTGGCGACTCGGAGAGCCCGTGATTTGAATGCTGTTTGCATCGCTCTCCTTTAACGCGATGGTGGCCGATAGCGGGCCTTGGAGGACGTCTCATTTCGTTTCTGTCAGGACGCGGAAAGAGCTTACATAGTGGTACAAGTAGCAAGAAGCTCCTGCGCGAGATCGTGCAGGGCCACACGGCCACACTAGGCTTCCGGCTGTGTCAGAACTTGGGGGTCGGGACCCGAGGGCAACAGCAACCATGTGGCACACTATGGGCCATTTGTTTGAAACGTCGCCGTAGGATGACTTTAACACACCACCGGGCGCTTTCAGGCTCGAGAAGATGAAGACGATGATGAGCTGGGCTTAGCTCACTGATCGTGCAGTAGCTTGAGTTTGACGTTGAGTTTGCTGTTTATGTTGCTTTGGCCACCTAGGATGCAACTGGCTCTGCCTCGGCCAGACTGGAAGTAGCAGCATGAGATGCAGCTCGCACTCCCACCCCGGCTCGCTCCGATGTGCTTTGTGCCTGCATGCATAACACCAGAGTGTTGCAAAACTGTTTGCTTCGAATTACTTTCTGTGGAGATGAATTCAACAAGAGCATCGCCCACAAGCTTGAGCTTGCTACCACCGGAAGGTAGACATTTTTTCCGAGAATTGGGTTCAGCTAGGCCCTAGGCAGCAAGTTGCAGCAACGGTTCCGTGACATGGCAAGTCTCATGATCGGGCCCCACGGCACCGCACGTGTCTTTGTACAGACAGGTTTCTTACTCGGTCCTGCAGCAAGATCCGGTTTAAATCGTGGTCGAGATCTTTGTGTGCATGGCCGGCAGACCTGAGCTCGGCACGCACAAGTCTGGCGTTGCGACACTGTCTAGCAGGTGCGATTGCAAAAAAGCGATGTGGAAGCATGTGACAGCACATGCTTGTGGCCAAAAGCGCGTGCAACAAGGAGGCACTCCTTTCTTCTCAAGAGTCCCTCCTGACGGCTGTTGCGGTGCCAGCCGGCTGGTGACCGGTGCATCGCGGTGCCGGAAGAGTTGGAGGTCATGGAGATATACTCAAGACTTGGTTCCGTGCACCAGCTAGCCCCGCAGCAGAGTATTCCTGAATTCGGGGCAGGCCATGCCTTCAGCATGCTGGACCTCTTTCTGCACATGCCTTGCATCCTTTGGTGTCAAGAACTCAAACCCAGACGACGAGGAGAGGGCCTTCCGTATAGACTGCCCGATTCAAAAAGCTACCACTTCGTGGAAAAGATTGTTCAAGGCATGTGCCATCAATTTGGTCGGTTAGAGTCTGCCCCTCTGCCAGTAATGACTGCACTTGCACACCCTGGAAGCAGGTGGCATTTGCGCAAGAGGCTGTGTGTTGCGGCAAGATGCCGATGAAAAGCGCAAGTCTTATTTCTTGTCGTCTTGCGGGCAGGGTACCTGTATCTCTTCAGTTTTATCCAGCGCTGCCGTGTCGGCATCTCTTCAGCGACACCTCCTAATTCTTTCACAATTGAAGACGACGAAGATAATTCCTGTGACTCAGACGGAAAAACGGTCTGCGGCCGCATTTCTCTGTAGGTAGAGATGGTGACCTGACCATCGCTCCAGGTTTCATTGCAAGGCGCATGTGCGAAGCTCAGGCAACAATAATCTGTACCGTGTTTGCTTTACGTTTGCAGCACGTTTAGTCCAACGACTCCACGATGCAGAGAGAGTCTACCCATACAACAACTCCCGCAGAGATGGGGTGCACATGATTCTGTTTTCCTTCGCCACGGCACAGAACTTTGAACATACTCCACAATACTCCAATGTGTGCCAAACCAGCTTTGGGCAGGGCATAAGGCTAGCAATGCTTCAGGATGTTCCGGGATATCACCTTAGGCAAGCACCAAGCAACTAAGCAAGTTTTCAGCTCGTCCATGACTCGCACGCCGAGTCGAGTTGATCATGGCGCTGGGGATGTCCAGGGCCGCATAGACACGCTAAAGCGGCTGACAGTGCTGCTTGTTGGCAGTTATTGGTTTGATGGCGGAGACTAGCAACTGTCTCGCAGCATTGCTCTTGCCGCCTGCTGCCGCACACATGACATGACGGCAAGGATCCTGTCGTAGAACTTCCCTCACAGTAAGTGCTCACACTCTTTGTGCCCCTTTCCATGAAGCTGCTGCAGGTCGTCCGAAGCCGAGCGTCTTCGGCTGGGGTTCCGCCAAAAGCCAGGTCCGGCGAGGCCGTAAGAAGCCAGAAGTTTGTGTAAGGCCGACAAATTCAACACCGTAGCCACCCAATGATAATTCTTAAGTGGAGAGCGCATTTCCGCCCCGTGGTTGTGAGGCAAGCCACCTCGGCAGGGCCGATTCCTTCTCGGCCCTTGGACTTGGAATCACTGGAGCTGGAAACCGATCACCGAGCAGAGCGAGCAGAACCTTCGCCTGTGCCACGTCAGAAACATAGGCGTGTTGAAGTAGCCTCCTTCGCACGCTTTTTTTCGATGACGCGAGTCGATGTGTGTGTGTGTGTGTGTGTGTGTGTGTGTGTGTGTGTGTGTGTGTGTGTGTGTGTGTGTGTGTGTGTGTGTGTGTGTGTGTGTGTGTGTGTGTGTGTGTGTGTGTGTGTGTGTGTGTGTGTGTGTGTGTGTGTGTGTGTGTGTGTGTGTGTGTGTGTGTGTCAGTCTTGTCTGGAGCGGGGTGAACAGAAGAATTACTTCAAGACTCCATGAAGCACTCGACGTCTCCTTTCTAGTCATTCCAGCCGGACAGGCAGCGACATTTACGCTTCTCCTTTTGCCTCCTATTTGTCCCGTAATTGAATGCACTTCCAGGCAGCTCACAAACTGGCGACGGCTGCCTCGGCCAAGCTTCGTGCCGCCCTTCTATTCGAAGAGTCCGAGGCTAGAGAGCGTGGTTTTTGTGCGCATGCGCATTCACCACACAAACTCAGGTGCTCCTGGGGACGCACTCACCACAGTAGTGCTGCTCTTGCAAGGGGTGGATTTATCATACATCGGGCGGCTTTTTTATGCATCGCACAGTGTCTACTTGTGGAAACCAGGATTCATGCCAGTCTGTATGTATTATAGCATCTGGTACACTAGTTGTTCGACCAGCGTCTAGTTGGCGGATACTTTGCCGTGAAGGCGGCCAAGAGCTTGTGTTCCAACTTCCTTGGACGGGCGCTTGCGAGATCGACCGTCTACATGGGGAATGCCCAATTTTGATTTGCTGCCACTGATGTGTTTCTTGAGCGGGTGCTTGCGACATCGAGCGTCCACATGGGGAATGGCTGGTTTTGCCATGCTAGTGGTGCGGAATAGCTGGAAGAGGATTTGCTGGTTTCATGAGAAAGTTTCTTGTATCAGCTGTTGCTATCGAGCAGGAGACTCGGTCACAGTGTTTGGTCGGGAATCAACAACTCTCCCCTCGGCGCCCCGAGAAACCCCGAGTCCGCGATATCTCCTGACAAGTGAGCTTATGCAGCTCGGAGATTGCAAACAGCGTCCACGAAGGGGCTTGAAAACAGCGTCTACTTGGGAATTGCTGTTTGTAACGGCAGCGCTTATACACGAAAACGAGTCATAATTGCGCTCAAGACCTGACGTCGGCCACCTAAACGAGGATTCTGTACGTTCTTCACTGATGTTGCAAACACGGCGTCTACATCGGGATTCGTATTCACAGTTGCATGACTTCGCTGTTGATGTATATTTGCTCTGACGCAGCGTTTACATGGAGTGATGCATTTTCCCACCGGGTGATGTAAGATAAATCCACCGCGCCAATCGTCTCTGGACGAAGATCACGGCAAAGAGCATGAGAAAGCATGTTCATGCCGTTGTGCGAAGTTTCGGTTCATGCGGCCGCTGCCTCTTGCGGCAGCTTCGGGGGCCTCGGGAGGGCTCCTTGGGCTGTGTGTGCAGTTGCTGCGGGATTTGAGTTCGGATTCGAGGGTTCTTGCGCCTCCCGAGACCGGGGCTCTTCCTTCGCTGCCGGGCCTCCTGGATTTGGAATCTTCCTCAGCCAATTGGGTCTTGGGCTTCCATCTTCCTTCGGTCCTTGTGGGGTTGCTTTTAGGGCTTTGTCTGGGGCCTCTCTTGGAATTTCTTTTGATCCTGCGGTATCTCTGCTTCCGGGCCTTGAATCGGGCCGTCTATCCGCTGCATCGGCTGTATCGCGTTCTTGAATGAGCCAGAGGCTTGAGGTTGCTGCCCTTCGCAGTGAGCTTCAGGCTTTGAGGGCTTTGCTGGACAATCTGGATCAGAGGTTGATCGCGCTTGAGGAAAGTTCCGCTTTCGAGGTTGTTGAGCCTCCTTCACCCGGCCCTAGCCGTGCTCATAATCCGAGAGGGTCTGCAGGAGGAGCGGGCACGTCTTCCAATCCTGCCAGGTCGGAGGCGAGTTCTCCTGGTGTGGCCACATTCAGAGACGGGTCCTCCGAGCTTCATCCGGGACCGCCCACTTCAGAGTTCAGGGTTAGCGTTGCAGAGGGAATCGGAAGGTTTCTGGTCCGAGCTTTGAACGAGGAGGTTCGAGGCAGTTCGGGGAGGAATCGGCTTAGCCTTGCATCGCGCTTGTACATTATTTGCCGGGACGCCCAGGGAGCAACTTACTCCCCTCCTGTTGTTACATCCAGCTTCTCGAGGGTCAAGGAGTTGTGCTTTATCGGAGGCCGGAGTCAGGACGCCGGTCGGTCGGTGTTCGTGGGCTTGCCTTCCCAGGCTGAAGTCCGAATCGCATTAGCCACTGCAGGGCTCCCTTGCCCAGACCTTTCGGGCAATGGCCGAGGGTACTGACGGATCAGGGCTCTCAGAAGGGGGCAGTCGGGCCCCGCCGGGATTGGGGGATAATCTTCTTAGTGAGGTTGGACCTGAGTTCCGGATAGGGGCCTTGCAAACCGAGAAAGCTGGGGCCCGGGTGTCATGTCAGATTATAGGGGTTACGATGATAGACGGGGGCTTCCTCGTCGCTGTGCCTCACGCCGCCTGGCACCGCACAGGGGCGCGGAGGTACTTGCCCACCGAAGCTTTGCGCCGGCCCATCCTCACCGAGGTCTTAGCCGCGAACGATTCCGACAGGCGAGAGCCGCACCCAGCTTGGCACGTCAAAGTTTGGATTGGCATGCTAAGTTCCGATTATGTCGGGTCAGTGTCCTTTGGCAGAAGGGAGGAGGCGGCCGCCTTTGGCATGGCCGAGGAGGCAGCCGAAGTTGTTTTTGTCATTGCGGGCTCAGGAGGCGGTCCGGGAGAGCCGACGGCTGCATTCCCGTTTGGTCCGTCTCTCACGGCGGTGGCCAACGATCACTTCAGCTTTGTGTCCGCCGAGGAGTTGCAGGATCCCGAAGATCCAGGCGAGCGGCGTATCACTGCTGTGGAAGAGGCGATCGTGAAGCTTCAGTCCGGGTTGGACACCTTGTTGAGCCGCATGCCGGGCGAGCCCCGCCGCGAGGAGGAGGTCGATCTATCAGGTTCGCGCCCAGCTGCAGCTCCCAGTCGCATCGCCGCGGAGAAGGAGCATCGGGTTCCAGCCTTCAGTGTTTTGCCGGGTCTAGATCCAGCGGTGGTTCGGTCCGCCCGAGCCGCAGGTGTCCCGGAAACTCAGCTTCGGAAGATGAGTGCGATGGTCTCATCAGCCCGGCAGCTTCCTCCCGAGCCTCGGCGCCCCGGGATGGACGTCCTCGAAGACGAGGACGAAGACGAGCCAGATCTGGCCGTAGGCGAGCAGGGGGAGCCTCCCAATCCTTTGGATCGCGCGGTTTTGCAGATGAGCGCCATACTGCAGCACATGCACAAGGACAGAAAGGGAGGTTCTCTCGAGGACGTTCTCGACCGGGTGGACGGGAGCGAGGGAGCTTCGGCCTCAACGGCCTTGGCGAGCGGAAGGAGCAAAGGGGCCATCTATCAGAAGTTGAAAAATCTCTTGAAGACCTCGCCGGAGCAGATCAGCCGCCTCATCGAGAGGCAGATGAACGAAGATTTCTCTGCCGCCCAGAGCGGTCCAGGACTCGAGGACAGGCAGTGCTCGGCAAGGGCGTGGATCGAACATCGGAGTTTGCTTCAGTCTTACCCGGGACCCATACGGCAGGCCTGGACCTTAGGAGGCATCATCGACTGTCTGAATGCGGGGGGTACGGAAAGGGCCAAAGCGAATGCTCTCCTCGGCTTGGCCGCCCTAGATCAAGCCGCCGTGGACGGCGGGAGCTGGATCCTCGCCAGCGAGGTCCAGCTCGAGGGACCGCCGCCATTCAGTTCTTTCGCGAGGCCGAGGATTCTCGATCAGTTCGAAATGAAGCAGTCGCGATTGCTAGACAGTCGGTTTGTGTCGGTACTGATGAGCCGCTTGCGCGAAAAGGACCAGTTCTTGACTGCCAAGAAGAACTTGGGAGCCGGAGGACAAGGTACATCAGTTCCGAGCGGGACGCCTCACGGAGGCGGAGCCGCCGGCGGAGAGGCCGGGGGCGACGAGAAGGCACGCAAAGGAAAAGGCAGAGGCGGAGGAAAGGAGAAGGAGAAGTGAGTTTTTCGTGCGACAATGATCGTGCCCAGCATCCTATATCTGCAGCGGCTGCATCGCTGGCGTTTGAAGGACCTTGCGAAGCGCCTTTATCGAGCTGCTCTGTTTATAATCAGGTGGAATGCTCCGATGAGGAGGTATCCGCTTCACCTTGTTCCCAGTCCGGTTCGGGTTCCACTAGGGTTGCTAGGGAGTTCGTTCGGGGCTGTGATGCGGGGGATCTACACGTGTACCACGAAGTCGGCGTGGCCTCAGGTCGCGGCGCCCGGCTGCAATCTTCGGGTTTAGGTGCCTTTAGGACTGCCTTGACCCCTAATCCCGCACTGCCCCCTGCCTGCCCTGCTTCTCTGAAGGTCGCAGAGCTAGTGGACGGTACTGTGCCTGAGACCCGCGAGGCCTCTAATCTTGAATTTTCCGCTTGTGACAAGATTCAGCGACATGGAGGGGGCGACCGACAGACCGGCCCCACTCAGGCTGCTGGTGAGTCTGTGCACAAGCAATGTTCTGAAAGCTCAGCCGTTCCGCTTATGGAGCCGCCTCCTGAGGGGACTGCTGAAGGCGCACATGGCGCTACCGAAAGACCGAGTGCCGTTCTTGAGCCAGGGCCCAAGCCTGACAAACCTTTGCCGGGGTCGCGGGCTTCCACTGTGGTCGCCTCTGATCTTTGGCATGAGTGGTTCGGGGCCTTGAGTTCTTCCGAGTGTGCACTGGGGATTTTCTTTCATTCGCTTCGCGAGTTACCCCGCACTGGGCGGGGGCCCCAGGCTTCTTCAAAACGTCATCAAGGGTTGTGGCCCATGCCGCTCCCATACCCAGAGCTCTTGATGCCAGGAAGCCGAGATCGAGAAGCCGATAGGCTTGCGCTTAATGCGATTGTGTTGAGTTTGAACTGGCTGCACTTGGGTCAGCCTGCGGTGTGTCGTCCCGATCTGGGACTCGCTTTGGGAAGTCCTCTGACAGCCAGACAGTGGCGAGGACTCAGTCGCCTCCGGGAATCCGTGCGGAGGTGGAATGCCTGCGCGGCCGTTGGCCCTGCAGAGATGGGCCGAGCTGCGGCAAAATTCGAGGGGCTTGAGGACTTGTTGTCTAGCATTGAAACTAGGGTTCGTTCGGAAGGGCTTCAGAGGTTTCGGAAGGCCGGGACTTGCAAACTTCGGGCCAAGCTGCCTTGTCACGCTCTGCCAGTCGATGCGTCTAGGCTTCGGTTCGTAGGGGTCCCGAGTTTTGACCCACTCCCCTTTTTAGACAGCCCGACCCGACAGTTGTATGCCAGACCACTTTCTTGCTCCCCGAGCCGCCCGCAGGAAAGCTGCCTAAGGCTCATGTTCGTACTGTCCCAGGGGGAAAGGTCCGGCTGCTGGAGAGCCTCGATGCGTGTCAGCGGCTGTCGCTTTGGCCTCGGGAGGAGCTGCCCAGCACGGGCAGAAACGGTCTTTTCGCTGTGCCGAAGGACAGCGAGCGAGATCGGATGGTGCTTGATGCGCGAGTCCCTAACGCTCTCGAGGGAGGGGCCGACCGGTGGATCCAGAGCTTGGGGTCCCTTGACCAGTTGGCCCAGTGGTATATCCCACCGAGCCATGATGTAGCTGTCTATGCTGAAGACTTGCGGGAATTCTATCATGCTTTCATCATCTCGAAGCAACGCGAGCAACGGAACGCCCTAGCTTTGGCGATGACGCGCAGGGAGCTGCTTTCCTTGAGCTGCTGTTCCAGGGGTTCTGCTAAGCAAGTGCTTGTGCCGTGCCTACGCACGCTGGCAATGGGTGACACGCATGCCGTTAACTTCGGACAGACTTCCCATCTGTCGGTTGTGCTTCGCCAAGGTGTGCTAAAGCTGAAAGACTTCATCACTTTGAAGGGCCGCCCACCTCGGAGTCCGTCTTTAGCTGCAGGTCTTTTGATTGACGACATGATCCTCCTCGACCCAGTCGAGCGCGAGGCGCCTGCTGTGCCACCGCGGGGAGCGACTGTCATGTCCAGGATTCAGGCAGGCTATGCTGAGAACGGGTTGCCCCGGCATGCGGGTAAGGCCGTTGCCGGTGAGTGGGAGGCCGAGTTCTGGGGCGGACTCTTTAATGGGAAGACGGGGATCTTGCGACCTAACCCGAAGAGAGTTGTGCCGTTGGGTTTCTTCTTGATTAAGGTTGTTCGGTCTAGGGCTTGTTCCGGGAGCATGCTGGAAGTCCTCAGCGGAGGGCTTGTCGCCGCACTGCAGTTGAGGCGCAGGTTGCTCTCGCTCTTGGAACAGGTTTATGCCGAGCAAAGGGGGCGTGAGCCGGATGACATGTTCGCACTGACGGGCGCCCTGACCTCCGAGTTGCTCGTCTGCTCAGCGCTCCTGTGCACGGCTGAAGCTGACCTCAGGTCGCCCGGAGCCCCACTCGTTGTCTGCAGTGATGCTTCAAGCACCAAAGAAGCCGCGGTCGCAGCTTCGATACCGGAGCACATGTCCATCGAATTGTGCAGGCACGGCTTGCAAAAGGGCCTTTGGAGCCGCTTGATGGGCGCGCTCCCTAGCTACTTGAAGGAACGAGGTGAGCTTGACCCGATGCTGTATGCTGAGCTGCCCGGGGAATCGTATGAGCATCACCCTCTCCTTGAAGAGCTCTGTTGTGGGTTAGGTTTCTTCCAGTTGGGTTCGACTGTCAGGGCTAGCAAGCGCCGCCACATTAACATAGGTGAACTTCGTGCTGCCTTACGGGCTGAATGTGCTGTCGGCAACCGCCATCCTGGGAGCCGCTATCTGCACATTCTCGACAGCCAGGTTGCCGCCGCCTGTTTGATGAAGGGTCGTAGTGCTAGTCCCAGCTTGAACTTCGATCTTCGTAGGAGCCTCGCTTCCCACCTTGCCCTCGGTTGTGTCCCTAAGTACGGGTTCATTAGATCTGCTTTTAACCCTTCGGACGACCCAACCCGCGACGTGCCGCTTAGGGTACCTAGCCGGGAGCTGCCGGAGTGGTGGACACTAGCAGCCGAAGCCGGCGACTTTGAGCAGCTTGATGACTGGCTGCGGGCAAGGGGCTTACATCTTGAGCAGGTGCGTGATTTGCCTCCGGAGGAGGAGCTACTTCCTGACGCTGTCATCAGTGTCCCGCCTGCTGACCCGGGCCGCTTATCTCGACGCCGGCAAGGCCCAGAGGATTTTGCTCGTGCTCGGCTGGGTGGCTCTGCTGTCTTTGGGTCCGATGTGTTGTGCTTGTTCCGTAAGCTGCCGGTCGAGGTCGCAAGTCGTAATGTGAATGATCGAAGGCGGGGCACTGTCTTCACAACAGGGGCCTTTGTTCACGGGGGAGTGGCGGGGATCCGGCGCTCTACTCACGAGCTGCCCTTCGCGAGCCGACTGCTGTGCGCCTTCGTGAGCGCAGTGGCACCTAAGGCCCGATTCACTACGATCTCGATCTTAAGCAACTGCCGGAGCCTGCCGCATGTCGACAGCCACAACTATCGGGATGAGCCCAATCTTCTTATCGCTTTGTCTCGCTTCAAGAGGGGCGAGCTCTGGGTCGAGAGTCCGGGGGGGACCCACACACTTGACCATTGTGGAGTGCAGCGGTTTGGCCATTTGATCGACTTGCAACGAGGACCGGCGTACTTCGATCATCATCGACTTCACGCCACCATGCCGTGGCAGGGTCAGAGAGTTGTCTTAGTTGCTTTCTCGATTCGGAATCCGGAAACGCTCGGGGAGGAGCATCTTGGTTACCTCGAATCAATCGGATTCCGGCCTCCTCGTGGAGGCGAGCCGGACCTCTGCATTTCTGAGTTGGGGCAGGACTCTTTCGAACTTCGGCCTGCACCCAAGCCTCTGGGAGAGGATGATCTCCACGTGAAGTTCGATTTGCCATCCGGAGGGGATGGCTTCACGAGGCATTTTGCCTCCGCCTCTGAGCATGCTGTTGGCTCCCTTCGGGTCGAGCCCCGCGTCACTTTCTCCGGCTCCCCTGCGGTTGAGCTGTCGAGAGCAGATGGCCCATTCCTTTCTGCACCGCGCTCGATTGCGCCTTGGACCACTGCTGACGCCTTGCATTCAACTTTGCCTGGTCATGTCTTGGATTTTCTGCTTCAGCTGCCTCCCGGCCGCTTCATCTACTCCTCTGTCTTCCCTGATCTTCACACCGCCCTTCGCTCCGGTCCGGGTTGGCTGGATTTGTTTTCAGGGTCTCGAGGGCTTGCTAAGGAAATCGCCCGCGCCGCGCCATGGTGGGTACTGTGTTATGATGTCGCTCACGCTGCCGATGAGGACCTACTGGATGCAGATGTGCAGCGGGAAATCTTGTACCTGTTAAACAGTGGTGGGGTCCGAGGGTTTAGCGCTGGACCCGTCTGTGGGAGCTTCTCTACTGCTATCGTCCCGAACTGGAGATCACGCGAGTTTCCCGGCGGAGTCCCGTGGTTGAGCCCTGTACAAAGGAACAAAGTGCAAGCTGGCAACGAGTTCTTGGGTTTTCTGGTTAATCTGGCTAGGGAAGCTGAAAGACTGAAGCTGTGGTATCTCATCGAGAATCCCCTTAGCAGCTGGTTCTGGAAGCAGCCCGCTTGGGACGGGTGGAGCCGTGAAGCCAAACAATGGGATTTCATAACTGACTTTTGCGTCTTCGGAACCCCTTGGAAGAAGCCGACTAGGTTCAGGACCAACACCCAGCTGAAAGGCCAGCGACTGCGATGTCCTAGGACCCATTCGCATGTACGGCTCAGGGGACGGGATCGGGAGCTCAAGGTCGACATGACGAAGCGTGCTGAGCCTTATCCCAGGCGGCTTTGCGCACTACTCAGTCAAGCTGTGGTTCAGGATTGCGGCTTCGTCGCGGGCTGCCGGAAGCTGGACATCGTGCGGTGTGCAAAATGCTCTGGGGCTAGGTTTGGCGAAGCTGGGAACCCGGGGCCACGGCGGAGGAGTCCTAGGCCGGCCGTCATCCTTGCTGAAGTACCTTTGGTGCAGCCTGCCACGGTTGCACTCCAGAAAACAGTGTGGGGTGAGTTCACTCGGTGGATCAGTGGGGGTGCTGGGCCCGAGGGGTCCGCTCAGGCACTCCGTGTTCCAGAAGTGCTGGTTGAACTCCTCTGCGCCTATGGGCAGGTGCTTTACAGTCAGGGGAAGCCGCTACAACACTACAGGCAGCTCCTCGCTACAGCGCAACGTCGAGCCCCACTGACGCGACCGTTCATAAAGACTGCGTGGGAAATGCTGAGCCGGTGGGAACGTTTGGAGCCTACAAAACATCGGCCCCCTCTCCCTGAACCGGTCTTCAGGCCATGTGCGCCATTGGACTGTCGTGGGGCTGGTTGCGATGGGTCGTTATTCTCATTCTGGGATTCTTCGGATGCTGCAGAATTGGGGAGCTGCTTGCTGCGAGCAGGGCAGATCTTTTCTTGCCTAGTGATCTTCTTCGTACAGACCGCAGGTTCGCTTTGCAGATCAATGAGCCAAAGACAAGGACCAGGGGAGCCAGAGTTCAACATACCACTTTTGTACTTAGCAGCGAGCTGAGTGCGCTGGTTGTGCGGGTCTGTAAAGACCTTCCTCGCAAATCCAAGCTGTACTTCGGGTCTCCTGCAGTGTTTCGAAAGCGGTGGGACACCGTCCTCGAGGTCCTGGGCATCGCCAAGACCTTCAGGCTTACACCAGGGTCTATTCGAGGAGGCGGTGCTGTCGCTGCATACCAGTCAGGGACCTCGATTCCGGATTTGCAATGGAGGATGCGTCTTCAACATCAGGCTACTCTGAGCTTCTATCTCCACGAAGTTGCCGCCGGGTCGCTTATCCCGGCTCTTCCCAAGCATGCCAGGGAGGCCATCGAATCGGCACGTGCCGTGTTGCCATTTTTGTTGCTTCAGCCCAGCGCATTCGCTGCCTAGCCCTCCGGGCTTCTAGTCTAGCTGATGGCCGAGCTTTGGTGGTGGAGCTGAGCCTCGCCGAAAGACGTCGAGCTCAGGACTACCGACCATCGCCGATGCGAAGCAAAAAGGCCGAAAGCACTTAGGTGTGAACATGAGAAAGCATGTTCATGCCGTTGTGCGAAGTTTCGGTCCCGCCCGCCCTCCCGCGGGAGCTGAGCCTCGCCGAAAGACGTCGAGCTCAGGACTACCGACCATCGCCGATGCGAAGCAAAAAGGCCGAAAGCACTTAGGTGTGAACATGAAAGTGCAAGGTTAGCGTTGTTCCGCTTGGAAATGAGACTCTCCTGTATTTGTACAAACCAGCTTCATCCCCGCAGTCGCACACGGACGAAGTCATCCTGCTCCAGCTCGCAAAAAGGAAGAGAAGAGATGGAGAGCCTCAGAGGGCTCTCGTTCGCCAGGCAGCTGAAGTTCGTAACTTCCTCGTCGACAGTGGCTTGCAACCCGCCGTTGTTGAATCACACGTGACATGGACTGTGGTTCGAATCCCCGTTCAAGTTAGTTTCGGAGGTGACTCTTGGAGCGCACATGCACAGAGGCACTCGTATGCGGATGCCTTCATCGAGAATGGCTTCGACTGCATGGATGTTGTACAGGACCTGAACTGTTTTCATTCGGACAAGCTGGTTCCACAAAGTTGTCGCCGACAGACGAGCAAACTACAGTAGTCACGTGCGTGCTGTGAGGTTTGCGAGTTGGCTTCGTGAAGTGTTACATGCACCTGACGCGAGGAGATGGAAGAGCATCATATGCGAGAATTGGGCATGAAGAATGGCCACATGATCAAGCTGAAGCTGCTGCCTAGCTGGAACGTCATGTCCAGACCACACAACGAAGCTGCCCACCTGTGCCACAGCGCTTTGAATGGTTGCTCGCTGTGCTTCTGAGAAAAGGCGGCTTGCATCCCGAGCCTCCTCCAGCAGCTCGACCTTACTATTCGCTGGGTCGATCACGAAACCCTATCACTATTGGCACCTCCTTCTGGCAAAGTAAGCATATTTCGCATTGTGAGGTGTAAGAGTGCAAAACTGCGACCATGCTGAAGACTAAGCAGATCAGTCCTGCGCAACAGCTGGCTGAACAACTGCTGGACCGTGGAACAATAGTCGGAAATATGCATCAAAACGAAGACCAGGGCCATGGTTGTTTACATTTGTTGATGCCCAAGTCCTAGCACGAAGAATAACCACAGTGAGAAAGCGGAGGATACAGCACATGGCATTGCACATGGTTTCAGCATTCGGAGACTGTTTGCACGTCCGCACTTCTAACCCGATTCCTGCACCTGCTGCACCACACTGAGGTCAATATGGGCTGGCAATGAAACCAGGCATGTTAGCAGAGACAATGCAGGATGCCATCCGGCCCTTTGCAAATTCAATACTCATTGCGCTTGCTTCCACGTCCTCGCAGGAAGCTTCCCGAAGTGCAACTTCGCAGTCACACAAGTTTGAGGCCCTATTCGCAGTGTTGCCCGCAGATGCCTTCGGTTTCGTTTCTGGTTGTGTCAGATGAATAGCAGTCTGTGGGACATGTCAGGAGGGATGCGACGGGTCATTTTGATCAGCCCTGCTGTCAGCTCGAGTGAGGCGCCACGCATGATGCCGGCTTCCCCAGTGCAGCCCTGCCGCTTGGAAGAGGCCTTTGGTCTGTGACTCCTTCGGTGACCTACGGAGGCATCCTCGGCCTCCGTTTCGAAACTAAAGATGTTTTTCGTGGGATAGATGTGCGTTCATGAGGTTGGCCTGGTTCGTGAAGTCTTTGCTTCCTGCGTTGGCTGTTACAGATTCGGCAGGCATCTTCATGCCTCTTGCATGGGGAGCTGGATGAAGCGGCAGAGGCGAGGGCGGTGCAAGTGGCATCAAGTGGCAGTGTCGAGAGAATGAAGGCTGCCGGTCCGCAAACCGAGGCTGCCGCTTTCCGGGAGGCGGTGGAGGCCTCTTGACAGGGCTGTGTTTGATTTCACGGCTTTCCCAACAAGTCGTTGCTTTGGTTCTGCGCCCTTGCTTTTGGAACATGCGCATGTCACACAGGGTCAGGAAGCAGACGTCGATGTGCCGGGCATACGGGCTCCAGGCCTGGCGCCATGGCCGGGCCGAGAGCCAGGCCAGCGCAGTCATTCCGGCGGGGATGCCCGGCGGGGAACAGGCGGCCAGGGGCTCAGCGCTGCAGGGTACTTGTAGTTCTCGGCCTCCCGACAGGAAGTGTCGCCCAGTCACAGCCCGGCCACCTCCAAGAGGTGCTGCTATCAATGCTATCGAGTCCTGGCATTGACTGGACTAAAGCCACCGAGCTCCAACGCTGGAAGGCTCACGAGAGATCACATGCTCAGGACAGTTCCTTGTTCCGGTTGATGATGCCTCGTCCATGGCTCGGCATTTTTCTGTAGCTCTTGCCCTAGCTCTCTGACCGTCGACATTCCACGCGATGCTAGCGAGATCTGAACCTATCTGGCGTTGTCTGTGTGTCATGTTACCGTGCTGATATGTACGGGAGTGCATTCGAATGCCAAGGCCACAGGAAGGCTCGAGTCCCTCCTTTTGCTCGGAGACCTGTGCCGAAAGCGCCCAGGAGGCTCAAAGACGGAAAGCGCCTTGGCAAGGTCCTGTCAAGTTCAGCAGGCGATGAGGTGCAGAGAGATGCCACACAGCGACCGGTGCCTGGCGTCCAACTGCCCAGGAAGAAGCCAAACAAAAGAAGTTTGCAGAACTGCAGCAAACCTGACCGCTCGGAATTCGGAAATGGCACACGCGGAAGATGTCACTTGAATCACATAGCCACAGACGATGCCCAAGCCACTTCAGAGAAACATCAAGCGGGAAGTGTCAACCCCCACCGTACTGTTGAGCACTCTCCTTCCTGCTATATCCATGCTGAAAGCAGTGGTGTCATCATGCGCTGTGCTAACTTGCAGATACTCGTAGATAGTGGAAGCTTGTGGGAACTGAAGTTCTCAGAAATCAAGTTTCCATGTGGTTCAGATGCTGTTGCTTGCTGCAAGGCTTGAAGAAAAGCTAGTCAGTTCATTTTTCAATAAAGGAACGTTGTATAGATCTGATAAAATGATATTTGCACTCATTTGCTGTAGTAGCTCTACCAAAAATTAGAAAAATAAATCGATTGAAAAACCATTCTTTTGGAGATAAGAAAAGATAATTGCCCAAAAAGATGTCCAGAATCTTCGATTAATTTTTCGCAATTCATCACAAACGGAGATAAATAGATAGGATAAGAAAAAGATCGGAAGAAGAATAATTCAATCATTTTAATTAAGATTATTTTCTCAAATCTATGGTGCCCTCATAACGGCACGATAGAGAGATAGAAATTTATAAGAGAGTTTACGATTTCTGAGTAATCCTAAATTCATTATTTCGCTCGAAATTTGGGACGAGAAAAAGCTCTCTTATTCTCTATCTCTTTATATTTATTGAAGGTATCGGATTATATTTTCGGAAGAAGGAATTTAGATATTTTGCGGGTCGGGATAGTGATTTTGATAGATATCGTTATTGGATGGAGGGACTCCTTATTCTAAGTGATCTTAAAATATTAGATGATTGGTGGAATTCATTGATTAGATTAAATATGTAATGGGATGCGATACGTATGATGGGGACTTCTCGACTCTTGCTAATTCGAGAATGTTTGAATTTATATCTAAGCTATTAATAGATCGATAATCTCATATTCAAAATTCTTATCGTCTTTCATTAGCATGATTAATTAATATTCCGTCTGAAAGAATATTCTGATTTGAAGATAGGATGAGACGATTGGATCGGTGCCAGCCTATTTCGCTAAAGCTTCTAATAGGGACGATAAAGATATGATGAATATCGAAATTCTATAGGAAGATCGAGCTAGATTGCTGAGTCATCTGGTTAGTTGCGGTATGCGGTTTCCGTTCCTTGATATCTGTATCATTCCGTGGCTCAA